>JZKD02S1968623.1:42547-64444 GCA_000966675.3 Picea glauca | reverse complement strand
AAATTGAACGTACATGGGCACACTTACTTTACTTTGCGTAGCCACAAAGTATCCTACTTGGACCCTCTCATGACAACTTCGACATAACTTGTTGCGAGAAATTATGGTTACATTGCAAATATATGTTGCCTTCAAAAGATCCAAATTGATCAGTTTGGAAATTGGTAAGTAACTTTGATCAAGAACTAAACCCCTATAAAAAAGGGGGGGTCAATCTTAGACAACAAACAAGTGTTACATCAGGACAGTGGGATGATCTCTTGAGGATATGGAGTTACTTGAATTGTGTACACAAAATATGCCTCAGATAGCTACAACTGGTAGCAGGCTGCAAAGTACAAGTGTTTCTTCAACCCAAGCAAGTTCAATCTTTCCATATTAAACTTGGTACCAGCACCAAGTTCATCTTGAAGAGATACGACACCAGATCAGAGTCATGGATCTTGTAGGCTCAGAGGGAGTCAATGTGCTCATGCAAGGAAGCAGACATATTATGAGACTCAGAGGGAGTAGGTATAACAATTATAGTATGTGAGTTGGTCCATGAAATGTAGCAGAAGCATGCACGACATCAACTCCAGTGTATGTAGAGGTACTCTCAGAGAGGGAGGTAGTACAAATCCCATAAGGAGAAGTTATTGTATCACTTTCAGAGATAATGTACACCACCATGTATAGACAAATAATTAGTTCATTGATGTATTTGACGAACACAAGGCCAGATACATGCCTTGCCGTAAATACATTGAGTCTGTATATGATTGAGTTGAGACATGCTCAAAGACACGTGTTGACGTACCAGAAGGGTACAATGAACTATGGTCTCAAATACACTTCTAGTGGAGGTGTAATGCTCCATTGGATGGGCAGTACAGTGGACCGGAAGAGTACTTACGAATATTGTTTCAGTTTGGGTCCAACTATGATCTCCTGGTCCAACAGGAAACAAGGCTTCATAGCCCATAGCACTGTATAGGAATAGTACATTGTTGCAAGAGCTACTAGTAGAGAAGCAGTGTGGATCAGAAATCTACTCTCAGAGTTGTTTAGTGCTGAGTTGGAACCCACAGTAATCCACTGTGATAACCAGAGCTGTGTAAAGATCTCTGTGATTCCTGTGTTTTCATGATAGAATGAAACACATTGAGATGAGATATCACAATGTTTGGGACATAGTGCAGAAGAACATTCTCAGTGTTCAGTATGTTCCGACAACGGAAGAAACCTTAGATATTTTGACCAACAAAGTATGTGTACTTTCGAGACAATCTTGGTGTTGCTGAGAGGGAGTGTTGAAATTAGTGTAGCTGTAAGAGTCATTCTTCGGAGGATAGAATAAGACCAAGCAGTGAGAGCCATGGAAAAAGACTCTAGTGAGGGCCCCCAGTACATGATTGGGGTTCTTGGTCAAGGACCAAGCAGTAAGTCCCTAGATGTGTTCTAGGGCCCTTGGATGTGTTCTAGGGAATCCTTGCTCGGTGCTTGGATTGATCCTTGGATGTGTTCCTTGGTGGTTGATGATATAATTCCCTAGATGTGTTCTAGGGCCCCTGGATGTGTTCTAGGGAACCCTTTCTTAACGCATGGGTTGATCCTTGGTCTTGTACCTTGGTGGATAAGACCCTATATGTGTTCTAAGGCCCCCAGATGTGTTCTGGGGCAACCTGGTCTTAGACCAGGTAGACCTTGGTTTAAATACCAAGATGTGATGATGTGTGATCCTCTTCCTCTCTCCCAGGATGGTCCATGAGACCTAGGAGTGGCTAAGAAGATGGACATGACCACATGGTTGATGTACCCTCTTATGCAGTGATGATAAAATTTTATAAGTCATTATGAGAATCATGTGGACATGTTTTTCGATTGTGTACCCCCTTGACTTTGTCTTAAAGTTCTCCCTTTACTTGTTGTCTTGCTTTCCCTCTTGTTTTATGTGGTGAGGGGTTTTTATCTTTTACTTTGATTTAATTGACATTTAATTAATATTTATATTAATTAAATTGTCATTAATTAATTAATATTATTTTAGCCTTAAACCCTCTCCTTAGCTATAAAAGAAACCCTCCCCTCTAGCATTTTCACTCACACACTCACTCCTCACTCTCCTATTGCTGCGGCTACCTCAATTAATCTTTCTTGGTGATGGTGTGGCCTCTTATTTGAGCTATCTGTTTCAGATATGAAGTAATTTACATAGACACCAATTGGCTGGGAGCTTCCTCTAAGTTTGTTTGCTGATATAGAGGTATTGAACCTCTACTTGACTGCCCAGGACTGCATTCTTTCTCTCCTGTAGCTGTCGGACTGTGTTTAAGAGAGCCGTAGGCTAACCCTTGACTGTGCAAGGGTGCCACAACTCTCTTTGAGGTTGTCGCTAAGTTTGTTGAGTCACCAGCTCCTCCGCCTCCTCTTCCCTGGTGGTCGTTGGGTGTGTTGAGGCACCAACTCCTCCTCCTCTTCTCTCTTGGCTCCTCCTTGCTGTTGAAGGGTTTTACTATCTCAATAATGGAGGGTTCTTGTTGTCCTTGTTGTGGAGACTTTTGCTGTCTTATTTGTGGAGAGATTTGTTGTCTTATTTGTGGAAGTTCTGTTGTCTCATTTATGGAGGTTTTGTTGTCCCTGTTGTGAAAGTTTATTGTCTCATTTTTGTGGAGTACTTTCTACTGCTGAGTTCTACAATCTCAGTTGTGGACAACGTTCTTCTCCATCCTTGCTTGTTGTCTTTCCTTTGGAAAACTGTCCACCAGTCCATATGATAGAGATCAAACCATAGAGGTTTGATCCATGAACCTTAAACTAAATTTTTGATCATATTAAAGAGGACAACATTCCACTTCAGGGACATCTTTTGATTGTTCTAATAAAGGTAAAGTTCAGATTTAATTTTTGTATAGGTTTACCTATGTTCACAAATGTTATTTTCAGTTCTTAATTAGTCTTAGATTTAGTCTGTTATCTTTCATAATCAGTCTTACATTTTCAGTATACTATCTACTTCAGGTTTTGTTTGTAAAAGTGTTGATCTGTTTGTACTGTAGAATTCATTTTGAAAATATATCTTTGTTTTCCTTTTTCCTTAAAATCTAACAACGAGATAGGTCAACATGTGAAGAACTCCAACTCTAAGTGACAGATGTCAAGCTCCAAGGTATGCATGCCCATTAAGCAAGTGTCCCAAGGTGAACACTTCACAAGAAGCGTCCAACATTCCTTGTCTAAAGGCCTCCAATGGTCCAACGCTCTCTCTTAGGCCATGTGTACCTCTGTGTCCACCACACCTACATGAACACTCCTCAACCCAAGCATCCACAAGTCAAGAACAAGCCTCCATGCAAGTAACGGAGTGTTCGCATGTTACCTATGGCTCAATGCTCTCTTGGATGCTCAATGCCCCTTCTCTTAATGGGTTGTTTTCCTAGGAAAGCAACCAAGCACTCCACATGTGCATCTCATGATGAATGTGAGTAAGCCAAACAGATATCCAACCTTCTATGGAAGTGTGCCACATAAGCATTGAGTCAAGGTATAGAAATCCATGAGTAAGCTATCTCCAATGCATGTCCATCATGGTACAACCAAGGGTAATCAACATACCATGCATCCCACATCACATGAAACACCCTCAAGCATGGTGTAAAGAACTTTCGGAGTAAGCCCAAAAGATAGCAAAAATCACATAGATGATTGTCCTTGATCATACCTCTGAAGGTGATGTTTTTGGCCCCCAAAATGGGTCGAGGGAAGAGTTCCCTCATTTTTTCATTTGGATACCATTTTTCCTTGTTTGGAAGTTGTCCTCTTGGCACAACTTGCAAATACTCAATTTCCTCGTTCTTGGACATCTGATTTTCTTTTGTATGACCATGTCCTCTTCCATTGCTTTGAGTACTTCAGGGACCTGTGAATACTCAATTTCTTTTTTTCTTGGACATTTTTTTTTATTTTGTATGACCATGTCTTCTTCCACTGCTTTGAGTGCTTGAGGGAGAAAGTCTTCAATCTTGGGTAATAGTTGTTTCTCACTAGTCTCTTTCTAAGTCACCGCATTCAGTGATTCTTATCCTTGAAATTCGAAATTCACCAAATGTGAAGGCAATTCGAATAAATTTGATCCAGATTCAATGAATCTCATGTTGAACCCGAACTCGAGCTCGAATTGGAACTTCAAGGCGAATAAATTTTCTAGAAAATTGAGGGTTTGTTCAAATTCAACCCCAAAATTCGACAGAAAAAAAACTAAACCCTAGCCGCCCACTCCACATAGTTTTCGTGCCTCATAGTTTTCATTTCTTCCAATGCTTTAGTCCTTGGTCGAAATTCCCATGGCCTCCACGCAGTTGCATACTCCTCCACCGAATCCAATTCTAGTTTCCTTTGCCCAACATATTTCCCATTGCCTTCGTGCAGGGCCATATTCCTCCGACTGATGTATTTACCATTGCCTCTGCATAGGGGCTTATTCTTCCACCCATGTTGCACCAACTCTCCTTCGCGCAGGCTTGTTAGCAAAAATATCCACCCTACAAATTGAGTTGATAAACCTGTTATAACATTGGTGAATACTTGGCTAATTAAAGGAGTAATAGCCCCAAAATGTCACTGAATAAACCCTCTCTGTTTGGGCTAGTGCTCGCTAGCCTCAGGGGGGAGTCCCCAGGCAACCTAGGTACTTTGTTGTTGTCTTTTATGACTGATTTTCTGCGTGTAAACCCAAAAAACAACTGCTGTTATGTCTTGGACAACGTGTTAAAACTGTCTAGAACACTTGAGAAAGATAGTCTTTTCACTTGGAAGGATCCTGTAGGGTTAGCACAATGAATATAGAATAGAGATAGAACAAAAAACTAGTCAAAAGATAAATAAAATCACAATGAGCAGCTCAAAAAATGACAAATCAGTTTGCAAATTTCACAAGATACCGACAAGAAACAAGGTTAGAACACAAACACTCGATTTTTTTATTGATAGGCTTACAAGAGGGTTGGTTACGCCACAATTGAAAAGTCCACAACTGGTACACTGATCACTTTGCTCAAATAAAAGTCACTAGACTAAGAAAGAGAGAGAAGAACGAGAGATAAAACACTATGTTGATGCTGCCAAGAACCGACCAATAACCAATGAAGACAATCCAATATATAGAAGAGGAGTGTGAAGAATATAGGAGTTAATGTGCATGAGGGAATATGTGTGAGTGAGAAATTTAGGAATTAATGTGCATGAAGGAATAAGTGTGAGTGAGTAATGCGCATGGGTGAGTTAAATAGTGGCTAAGATGCATGGAGGATAATTTTAGCTTTCCAATGCATGTTAGATTGCTAAATTTGGGCAAGGGGCGAGGGAGTTATTAGTTAAAGGGAAATTCACCCTATTTTTTAGGGATTTCCTAAAATTTAAGAATTTTGCGTTTAAAAACAATTTGCGGAGAATTTTTAGAAGGAAAGTGAGAGGAATAGAGTGAAAAATTAGCCTTGAGTGGCTAAACTTTCTCTAGAAAATGCCACCTCACCCATGCACCACCTCTTTAGCTTAATTAATTCTCATTTAAATGCAAAATGTGCCCTTGGTCAATTGATGCCATGTAGGTGCCACATCACCTTGAAACTCTTCCACATGTCAAAAACTGAGCTTGCCACTTGTCACTGCTGGAGATAATGATGGCTGCTAAAAATAGAAATTTCCAAAAATAGCCATCCAATCCCAAAAATTTGAAACTTGTCGAAACTAACCCAAACTCTTCACAAATGCTCAGAATGACCAGGAGACCACCACCATATGTCTACTGCTAAAACTAGACACTGCTAAAAGTAGAAAGTTCTCGCATGTCCATGATATTATACTCCTTGGATTCGATTATCCGTAAGGGATCCAAATCCACAATCATAATAGACATGGGAGCCCTGGTGCTCAACTTGCTAAAAATAGAAATCTATGACAAATCATCTTGGAAGAGGTCCAAGAGACTCAAAATGTCTCAAGGATCCATAATATGCGCTCATAATCTGGGTCGTGGAACTCAAATTGCTAAAAATAGAAAGTTCTTGCATGTTGCTCGAAAAAGTGCTATCGGGCCTAGAATCATGCAAGAACCATCCATGTATGCTCAAAACTACTCCAAACTGTCAAGATACCCACTTAAAATGTGTCTCCTAAAAAGTAGGGGCACCTGTTGTATGTAGACATCTCTCTCAAAATGCAAAGGAACACAAGCTAACTCTATCTCTGAATGAAACAACCATGTATCGATCATATACCTGTCTCTGATGGGAACCAACCTCTTGCTCAACACAAGTGCTAAACTCTGGGAGAATCTCAGAATGCCAGCCAAACTAGTGCATGCTGGCTCTTAACCCGCAAGATTTTCAAGGGTGAAAATCTAGGGGTTAATAAAGATGCAGCTGCATACTCCTCCACCCAACGAGTTTTCTCCCCACAACGATAGACTCCTTTGCCCAACGCCGATGCCCTTGCAAGTTAGTTCCAGTCTGCGGGCCAGTGTTTGGGTTTCCTTGTAGCTGGTTTCATTCATATCATATGGGTTTAATTGCATATATTTTTTATTTATTTGATATATTTTTTTATTTAAAATTTTTGTACTATTCGAATATAATGTCAAATTTTATCACAAAAATATTCAGTGTCAATTTTTTGTCGAACTTCAAGGTCGTCGAATTCGAATTGAAAGGATGTTTATGTAGGATGGAAAATTGAGTTGAAATGCATTGCCATATTTGTTTATGAAAGTATCTCAAATGGACCATACCTTATGGGCT
This sequence comes from Picea glauca, assembly GCA_000966675.3. Taxonomy (NCBI): domain Eukaryota; kingdom Viridiplantae; phylum Streptophyta; class Pinopsida; order Pinales; family Pinaceae; genus Picea; species Picea glauca. The sequence continues at coordinate 57,671 of JZKD02S1968623.1, read as the reverse complement.
TGAGATTTTTCCTTCCTCTTGCATTATCTCTTTGGTCAAATGTAACCAAATTGTCTCCAACGTGGAACTTATGCACTTTCATATATTTTCCATGCCTNAAATTGAACGTACATGGGCACACTTACTTTACTTTGCGTAGCCACAAAGTATCCTACTTGGACCCTCTCATGACAACTTCGACATAACTTGTTGCGAGAAATTATGGTTACATTGCAAATATATGTTGCCTTCAAAAGATCCAAATTGATCAGTTTGGAAATTGGTAAGTAACTTTGATCAAGAACTAAACCCCTATAAAAAAGGGGGGGTCAATCTTAGACAACAAACAAGTGTTACATCAGGACAGTGGGATGATCTCTTGAGGATATGGAGTTACTTGAATTGTGTACACAAAATATGCCTCAGATAGCTACAACTGGTAGCAGGCTGCAAAGTACAAGTGTTTCTTCAACCCAAGCAAGTTCAATCTTTCCATATTAAACTTGGTACCAGCACCAAGTTCATCTTGAAGAGATACGACACCAGATCAGAGTCATGGATCTTGTAGGCTCAGAGGGAGTCAATGTGCTCATGCAAGGAAGCAGACATATTATGAGACTCAGAGGGAGTAGGTATAACAATTATAGTATGTGAGTTGGTCCATGAAATGTAGCAGAAGCATGCACGACATCAACTCCAGTGTATGTAGAGGTACTCTCAGAGAGGGAGGTAGTACAAATCCCATAAGGAGAAGTTATTGTATCACTTTCAGAGATAATGTACACCACCATGTATAGACAAATAATTAGTTCATTGATGTATTTGACGAACACAAGGCCAGATACATGCCTTGCCGTAAATACATTGAGTCTGTATATGATTGAGTTGAGACATGCTCAAAGACACGTGTTGACGTACCAGAAGGGTACAATGAACTATGGTCTCAAATACACTTCTAGTGGAGGTGTAATGCTCCATTGGATGGGCAGTACAGTGGACCGGAAGAGTACTTACAAATATTGTTTCAGTTTGGGTCCAACTATGATCTCCTGGTCCAACAGGAAACAAGGCTTCATAGCCCAGAGCACTGTATAGGAATAGTACATTGTTGCAAGAGCTACCAGTAGAGAAGCAGTGTGGATCAAAAATCTACTCTCAGAGTTGTTCAGTGCTGAGTTGGAACCCACAGTAATCCACTGTGATAACCAGAGCTGTGTAAAGATCTCTGTGATTCCTGTGTTTTCATGACAGAATGAAACACATTGAGATGAGATATCACTATGTTTGGGACATAGTGCAGAAGAACATTCTCAGTGTTTAGTATGTTTCGACAACGGAACAAACCTTAGATATTTTGACAAACAAAGTATGTGTACTTTCGAGAAAATCTTGGTGTTGCTAAGAGGGAGTGTTGAAATTAGTGTAGCTGTAAGAGTCATTCTTCGAAGGATAGAATAAGACCAAGCAGTGAGAGCCATGGAAAAAGACTCTAGTGAGGGCCCCCAGTACATGATTGGTGTTCTTGGTCAAGGACCAAGAAGTAAGTCCCTAGATGTGTTCTAGGGCCCTTGGATGTGTTCTAGGGAATCCTTGCTCGGTGCTTGGATTGATCCTTGGATGTGTTCCTTGGTGGTTGATGATATAATTCCCTAGATGTGTTCTAGGGCCCCTGGATGTGTTCTAGGGAACCCTTTCTTAACGCATGGGTTGATCCTTGGTCTTGTACCTTGGTGGATAAGACCCTATATGTGTTCTAAGGCCCCCAGATGTGTTCTGGGGCAACCTGGTCTTAGACCAGGTAGACCTTGGTTTAAATACCAAGATGTGATGATGTGTGATCCTCTTCCTCTCTCCCAGGATGGTCCATGAGACCTAGGAGTGGCTAAGAAGATGGACATGACCACATGGTTGATGTACCCTCTTATGCAGTGATGATAAAATTTTATAAGTCATTATGAGAATCATGTGGACATGTTTTTCGATTGTGTACCCCCTTGACTTTGTCTTAAAGTTCTCCCTTTACTTGTTGTCTTGCTTTCCCTCTTGTTTTATGTGGTGAGGGGTTTTTATCTTTTACTTTGATTTAATTGACATTTAATTAATATTTATATTAATTAAATTGTCATTAATTAATTAATATTATTTTAGCCTTAAACCCTCTCCTTAGCTATAAAAGAAACCCTCCCCTCTAGCATTTTCACTCACACACTCACTCCTCACTCTCCTATTGCTGCGGCTACCTCAATTAATCTTTCTTGGTGATGGTGTGGCCTCTTATTTGAGCTATCTGTTTCAGATATGAAGTAATTTACATAGACACCAATTGGCTGGGAGCTTCCTCTAAGTTTGTTTGCTGATATAGAGGTATTGAACCTCTACTTGACTGCCCAGGACTGCATTCTTTCTCTCCTGTAGCTGTCGGACTGTGTTTAAGAGAGCCGTAGGCTAACCCTTGACTGTGCAAGGGTGCCACAACTCTCTTTGAGGTTGTCGCTAAGTTTGTTGAGTCACCAGCTCCTCCGCCTCCTCTTCCCTGGTGGTCGTTGGGTGTGTTGAGGCACCAACTCCTCCTCCTCTTCTCTCTTGGCTCCTCCTTGCTGTTGAAGGGTTTTACTATCTCAATAATGGAGGGTTCTTGTTGTCCTTGTTGTGGAGACTTTTGCTGTCTTATTTGTGGAGAGATTTGTTGTCTTATTTGTGGAAGTTCTGTTGTCTCATTTATGGAGGTTTTGTTGTCCCTGTTGTGAAAGTTTATTGTCTCATTTTTGTGGAGTACTTTCTACTGCTGAGTTCTACAATCTCAGTTGTGGACAACGTTCTTCTCCATCCTTGCTTGTTGTCTTTCCTTTGGAAAACTGTCCACCAGTCCATATGATAGAGATCAAACCATAGAGGTTTGATCCATGAACCTTAAACTAAATTTTTGATCATATTAAAGAGGACAACATTCCACTTCAGGGACATCTTTTGATTGTTCTAATAAAGGTAAAGTTCAGATTTAATTTTTGTATAGGTTTACCTATGTTCACAAATGTTATTTTCAGTTCTTAATTAGTCTTAGATTTAGTCTGTTATCTTTCATAATCAGTCTTACATTTTCAGTATACTATCTACTTCAGGTTTTGTTTGTAAAAGTGTTGATCTGTTTGTACTGTAGAATTCATTTTGAAAATATATCTTTGTTTTCCTTTTTCCTTAAAATCTAACAACGAGATAGGTCAACATGTGAAGAACTCCAACTCTAAGTGACAGATGTCAAGCTCCAAGGTATGCATGCCCATTAAGCAAGTGTCCCAAGGTGAACACTTCACAAGAAGCGTCCAACATTCCTTGTCTAAAGGCCTCCAATGGTCCAACGCTCTCTCTTAGGCCATGTGTACCTCTGTGTCCACCACACCTACATGAACACTCCTCAACCCAAGCATCCACAAGTCAAGAACAAGCCTCCATGCAAGTAACGGAGTGTTCGCATGTTACCTATGGCTCAATGCTCTCTTGGATGCTCAATGCCCCTTCTCTTAATGGGTTGTTTTCCTAGGAAAGCAACCAAGCACTCCACATGTGCATCTCATGATGAATGTGAGTAAGCCAAACAGATATCCAACCTTCTATGGAAGTGTGCCACATAAGCATTGAGTCAAGGTATAGAAATCCATGAGTAAGCTATCTCCAATGCATGTCCATCATGGTACAACCAAGGGTAATCAACATACCATGCATCCCACATCACATGAAACACCCTCAAGCATGGTGTAAAGAACTTTCGGAGTAAGCCCAAAAGATAGCAAAAATCACATAGATGATTGTCCTTGATCATACCTCTGAAGGTGATGTTTTTGGCCCCCAAAATGGGTCGAGGGAAGAGTTCCCTCATTTTTTCATTTGGATACCATTTTTCCTTGTTTGGAAGTTGTCCTCTTGGCACAACTTGCAAATACTCAATTTCCTCGTTCTTGGACATCTGATTTTCTTTTGTATGACCATGTCCTCTTCCATTGCTTTGAGTACTTCAGGGACCTGTGAATACTCAATTTCTTTTTTTCTTGGACATTTTTTTTTATTTTGTATGACCATGTCTTCTTCCACTGCTTTGAGTGCTTGAGGGAGAAAGTCTTCAATCTTGGGTAATAGTTGTTTCTCACTAGTCTCTTTCTAAGTCACCGCATTCAGTGATTCTTATCCTTGAAATTCGAAATTCACCAAATGTGAAGGCAATTCGAATAAATTTGATCCAGATTCAATGAATCTCATGTTGAACCCGAACTCGAGCTCGAATTGGAACTTCAAGGCGAATAAATTTTCTAGAAAATTGAGGGTTTGTTCAAATTCAACCCCAAAATTCGACAGAAAAAAAACTAAACCCTAGCCGCCCACTCCACATAGTTTTCGTGCCTCATAGTTTTCATTTCTTCCAATGCTTTAGTCCTTGGTCGAAATTCCCATGGCCTCCACGCAGTTGCATACTCCTCCACCGAATCCAATTCTAGTTTCCTTTGCCCAACATATTTCCCATTGCCTTCGTGCAGGGCCATATTCCTCCGACTGATGTATTTACCATTGCCTCTGCATAGGGGCTTATTCTTCCACCCATGTTGCACCAACTCTCCTTCGCGCAGGCTTGTTAGCAAAAATATCCACCCTACAAATTGAGTTGATAAACCTGTTATAACATTGGTGAATACTTGGCTAATTAAAGGAGTAATAGCCCCAAAATGTCACTGAATAAACCCTCTCTGTTTGGGCTAGTGCTCGCTAGCCTCAGGGGGGAGTCCCCAGGCAACCTAGGTACTTTGTTGTTGTCTTTTATGACTGATTTTCTGCGTGTAAACCCAAAAAACAACTGCTGTTATGTCTTGGACAACGTGTTAAAACTGTCTAGAACACTTGAGAAAGATAGTCTTTTCACTTGGAAGGATCCTGTAGGGTTAGCACAATGAATATAGAATAGAGATAGAACAAAAAACTAGTCAAAAGATAAATAAAATCACAATGAGCAGCTCAAAAAATGACAAATCAGTTTGCAAATTTCACAAGATACCGACAAGAAACAAGGTTAGAACACAAACACTCGATTTTTTTATTGATAGGCTTACAAGAGGGTTGGTTACGCCACAATTGAAAAGTCCACAACTGGTACACTGATCACTTTGCTCAAATAAAAGTCACTAGACTAAGAAAGAGAGAGAAGAACGAGAGATAAAACACTATGTTGATGCTGCCAAGAACCGACCAATAACCAATGAAGACAATCCAATATATAGAAGAGGAGTGTGAAGAATATAGGAGTTAATGTGCATGAGGGAATATGTGTGAGTGAGAAATTTAGGAATTAATGTGCATGAAGGAATAAGTGTGAGTGAGTAATGCGCATGGGTGAGTTAAATAGTGGCTAAGATGCATGGAGGATAATTTTAGCTTTCCAATGCATGTTAGATTGCTAAATTTGGGCAAGGGGCGAGGGAGTTATTAGTTAAAGGGAAATTCACCCTATTTTTTAGGGATTTCCTAAAATTTAAGAATTTTGCGTTTAAAAACAATTTGCGGAGAATTTTTAGAAGGAAAGTGAGAGGAATAGAGTGAAAAATTAGCCTTGAGTGGCTAAACTTTCTCTAGAAAATGCCACCTCACCCATGCACCACCTCTTTAGCTTAATTAATTCTCATTTAAATGCAAAATGTGCCCTTGGTCAATTGATGCCATGTAGGTGCCACATCACCTTGAAACTCTTCCACATGTCAAAAACTGAGCTTGCCACTTGTCACTGCTGGAGATAATGATGGCTGCTAAAAATAGAAATTTCCAAAAATAGCCATCCAATCCCAAAAATTTGAAACTTGTCGAAACTAACCCAAACTCTTCACAAATGCTCAGAATGACCAGGAGACCACCACCATATGTCTACTGCTAAAACTAGACACTGCTAAAAGTAGAAAGTTCTCGCATGTCCATGATATTATACTCCTTGGATTCGATTATCCGTAAGGGATCCAAATCCACAATCATAATAGACATGGGAGCCCTGGTGCTCAACTTGCTAAAAATAGAAATCTATGACAAATCATCTTGGAAGAGGTCCAAGAGACTCAAAATGTCTCAAGGATCCATAATATGCGCTCATAATCTGGGTCGTGGAACTCAAATTGCTAAAAATAGAAAGTTCTTGCATGTTGCTCGAAAAAGTGCTATCGGGCCTAGAATCATGCAAGAACCATCCATGTATGCTCAAAACTACTCCAAACTGTCAAGATACCCACTTAAAATGTGTCTCCTAAAAAGTAGGGGCACCTGTTGTATGTAGACATCTCTCTCAAAATGCAAAGGAACACAAGCTAACTCTATCTCTGAATGAAACAACCATGTATCGATCATATACCTGTCTCTGATGGGAACCAACCTCTTGCTCAACACAAGTGCTAAACTCTGGGAGAATCTCAGAATGCCAGCCAAACTAGTGCATGCTGGCTCTTAACCCGCAAGATTTTCAAGGGTGAAAATCTAGGGGTTAATAAAGATGCAGCTGCATACTCCTCCACCCAACGAGTTTTCTCCCCACAACGATAGACTCCTTTGCCCAACGCCGATGCCCTTGCAAGTTAGTTCCAGTCTGCGGGCCAGTGTTTGGGTTTCCTTGTAGCTGGTTTCATTCATATCATATGGGTTTAATTGCATATATTTTTTATTTATTTGATATATTTTTTTATTTAAAATTTTTGTACTATTCGAATATAATGTCAAATTTTATCACAAAAATATTCAGTGTCAATTTTTTGTCGAACTTCAAGGTCGTCGAATTCGAATTGAAAGGATGTTTATGTAGGATGGAAAATTGAGTTGAAATGCATTGCCATATTTGTTTATGAAAGTATCTCAAATGGACCATACCTTATGGGCTTGAGATTTTTCCTTCCTCTTGCATTATCTCTTTGGTCAAATGTAACCAAATTGTCTCCAACGTGGAACTTATGCACTTTCATATATTTTCCATGCCTCTCTTTGTCTTTTGTGTGAGTCTCCTCCAATTTTGTTTAGACTTGTTTATGCACTTGTCATTTACTTTTTTCTATGAACTTTTCAACCTTCTATTCCTACTTGTGGGTTGTTATTCCTTGTTTTTCTTGCTTGTTATATGCCGTGTTAAATGGTGATTATGGAAGGAACTCATAACAAACTTCAAATAGTATCATGTGAGTAGATGGGTGAACGTCCCCATTGCATGGATGTTGAATGTAGGATTTCATCCCATATCTTGGGGTGATTGTGATTATACCCTCTCAATGAATGAACACGTGTGGTATTGACGGCTAGTGCATATCCATTTACCTGGGTATGGAATGAGTGGATTTGTTTAATATTTTAAAACCTAGCATATCTATCTGAAGTACTGGATTTGGGAAAACAAAATTGAATCCATACCATCTTAGGGAGGAGTGAGAACAAACATATACTGTGAGAATCGAATAAACCCTAGGTAGGGTTATGATACCAAAAACATAATCTCCATAAACACTGAACGATATTATTATTGAACGGTACAATATTACAATGAGGGTCCTCACTCATATAAAGAGCTTGAGAGACGAAAACCCCAATCCTAGGAGACGAAAAACCTAAAAGACAGAAACATAATCTCTTAACCTAAAGTCACTAAAGTGACTTTATTACATGGGTAAGCCTTATATATCTAATAACCCCCCATAAGGTGTACAATTCCGAAAGATAACAAACTGGAATCAAATACATATACTGAATGTAAAACACACAAACCGAAACACTAAACATTAGTAACATACTTTATAAGCTTCTTCTTTGAACATAGTTCCTGGACCAATTTGAGCTCCATCAAGATGCCTCATAACCCTTGTAACAGTGTAGTTGTTGAGTTGAATTCCCGAGTTCCTGGATTCCCCCTCCCTAAACTCTCGAATCACGAATCTCTCGAAGTCAATTACTGGACAACAATCCATATGCATGTCGCGTAACCTCACTAGTAGATTGCAATCCACGTGCATGTCTCTCCAACTAATGAGGGATATTTCCCTATATCCACAACTTCTGAACTAATTGAGCAACAATCCATTTTGAGCTGTTAATTGATCTCTTCTTGTCTTCAAAGCGTGGGCTTCCTAAAATACATAAAATCCCTTATCTTCAGTAGATTCTTCACCGTTGTCAACATCCAATGGATCTTCAATCATGGTTACACTTAGTATATGTTCTCTATCTTTGACCTTTCCCTTAAGAACGTCATTGGCTTGTTGTCTACAATTCCAAGTTGTATGACCCAACTTCTTGCAATATTGACATTTTGTTTCCTCTTTTTCTTTTGTTGATCTATTGCGGTTGTTTCATGCATAGAATGCAAGTTGCGGTTGGCTATCACCTTCAATGGTTCTCTTTTCTTCTGGTAGCAATGTTGCAATAATTTTGTCCAAACTTTGTGAAGGTAGCTAACTTAGGGTAAGGATAACACAACTGTATTTAGGCGACAAATTGTTCAGGGGAATAGCCTTGGCATCCTCCACAACAACTATTGTCTTGACTTTTGCAAGCTATCTGATAATAGATCTTATATCATTAACGTGAATTGACATGGTGGCTTCAACGTGCATCTTAAAGTTGAATAACTGCAATTTTAGGGAAAATTTTGCATTCACTGCTTGTGTCCCAAATAACTTGTTGAGATTTTCTGATATCTCCTTGGATGATTTTTCCATATCTACGTGATGTAGCTCTGAATATTAGAGGGCAAGGCCAATAATTGCTTTTTCCTTATCATCTCTGCTGTGCCATTCTATCAACTTGTTCGGATCTATAGGTTCTGCCTCAGTTCCTTTGACAATTCCCCAAAGGTTTTTATTCATTAATTGCATCTGGATCTTCACTATCCACATATGGAAATTGAAACACGAGTACTTCTCTAACGACATCTCCATGACTGATTAGATCTGATCTTTTTCCTTGCATTGCATCTATGTATGTATCGGAAAAAGGGGGCTTGTGGTCATAATGAGGCACTTTCAACTAGGTTCAATGTTGGGTGTGATAAATCATGCAAAGTAACATGAAGTTGTATCCTGAGCCAACCGTTTTCGTGAGAGAAAAATTTCAGTAGAAAATCGAATGAGAAAACAAAGAGGATTCATAACCTACCAACCCTTGCATGCTTCACATTGAGCCATTAAGACATCAGGGTTGCTTGAAATTTCACATTTGTAGTGCATGGCCACCCTATTGGGAGTGAACCCTCCGATTGCGGTGTTGTATTCAAAGCAACAGAAATAGTCTTTAGAACCGACGCTGTCTAGTTCGGGAATTGAAGAATCGGGTTAGAGGTTACAAAGTGGAGCAATGGATCGATCGATTGTGATGAGATTTGCAAATATGTGCGGGCGTTAATGGTGGAAGATGAAGGGAGGGAGGTGAGGAGAAAGCCCCTTGAAATGGGAAATATGTTCAAGAATCAAATTCTCGGTGGCCATAGTGACTGTGGGATTCTATCTAAGGACTTTTAATATTGTCAGTGGCTCAATATAACTTGGCGGCTATTCTAAATCAACCCATAATTTCAAACAAATAATTGGTTCCTCTGATCTTAAAACTTCAGCTTCTATCCATCCTGCTCTCATACCATATTACGAGAATTGAAGAAACCTTAGGTAGGGTTACGATATTTATCCGGATTATTTTCGGCATGAAATGAGAATGGAGATACAATAAAGAAATGCATAGAGATATCACAGCTATCCAATAATATAACATAAATGTATTATATATGCAACCATAAACAAATATATACATTAATACATGATTTCTATTAATGAAAGAAATGTACAGAGACTGTAAAAATATAGAGTGAATGACTCGCTAGAATGGTGGCAGCTTATCTCTCAGAAGAGATGTGATGGCTACTCGCATTCGCAAGAAGATGATTACAATGAGGCTCTGAAGGCCTTTTTACAATAAATAGGAATGCCAAAAACCCTAGACATCCAAAAACCTAACCCTAGGAGATGAAGCACCAAANAATTCCCGAGTTCCTGGATTCCCCCTCCCTAAACTCTCGAATCACGAATCTCTCGAAGTCAATTACTGGACAACAATCCATATGCATGTCGCGTAACCTCACTAGTAGATTGCAATCCACGTGCATGTCTCTCCAACTAATGAGGGATATTTCCCTATATCCACAACTTCTGAACTAATTGAGCAACAATCCATTTTGAGCTGTTAATTGATCTCTTCTTGTCTTCAAAGCGTGGGCTTCCTAAAATACATAAAATCCCTTATCTTCAGTAGATTCTTCACCGTTGTCAACATCCAATGGATCTTCAATCATGGTTACACTTAGTATATGTTCTCTATCTTTGACCTTTCCCTTAAGAACGTCATTGGCTTGTTGTCTACAATTCCAAGTTGTATGACCCAACTTCTTGCAATATTGACATTTTGTTTCCTCTTTTTCTTTTGTTGATCTATTGCGGTTGTTTCATGCATAGAATGCAAGTTGCGGTTGGCTATCACCTTCAATGGTTCTCTTTTCTTCTGGTAGCAATGTTGCAATAATTTTGTCCAAACTTTGTGAAGGTAGCTAACTTAGGGTAAGGATAACACAACTGTATTTAGGCGACAAATTGTTCAGGGGAATAGCCTTGGCATCCTCCACAACAACTATTGTCTTGACTTTTGCAAGCTATCTGATAATAGATCTTATATCATTAACGTGAATTGACATGGTGGCTTCAACGTGCATCTTAAAGTTGAATAACTGCAATTTTAGGGAAAATTTTGCATTCACTGCTTGTGTCCCAAATAACTTGTTGAGATTTTCTGATATCTCCTTGGATGATTTTTCCATATCTACGTGATGTAGCTCTGAATATTAGAGGGCAAGGCCAATAATTGCTTTTTCCTTATCATCTCTGCTGTGCCATTCTATCAACTTGTTCGGATCTATAGGTTCTGCCTCAGTTCCTTTGACAATTCCCCAAAGGTTTTTATTCATTAATTGCATCTGGATCTTCACTATCCACATATGGAAATTGAAACACGAGTACTTCTCTAACGACATCTCCATGACTGATTAGATCTGATCTTTTTCCTTGCATTGCATCTATGTATGTATCGGAAAAAGGGGGCTTGTGGTCATAATGAGGCACTTTCAACTAGGTTCAATGTTGGGTGTGATAAATCATGCAAAGTAACATGAAGTTGTATCCTGAGCCAACCGTTTTCGTGAGAGAAAAATTTCAGTAGAAAATCGAATGAGAAAACAAAGAGGATTCATAACCTACCAACCCTTGCATGCTTCACATTGAGCCATTAAGACATCAGGGTTGCTTGAAATTTCACATTTGTAGTGCATGGCCACCCTATTGGGAGTGAACCCTCCGATTGCGGTGTTGTATTCAAAGCAACAGAAATAGTCTTTAGAACCGACGCTGTCTAGTTCGGGAATTGAAGAATCGGGTTAGAGGTTACAAAGTGGAGCAATGGATCGATCGATTGTGATGAGATTTGCAAATATGTGCGGGCGTTAATGGTGGAAGATGAAGGGAGGGAGGTGAGGAGAAAGCCCCTTGAAATGGGAAATATGTTCAAGAATCAAATTCTCGGTGGCCATAGTGACTGTGGGATTCTATCTAAGGACTTTTAATATTGTCAGTGGCTCAATATAACTTGGCGGCTATTCTAAATCAACCCATAATTTCAAACAAATAATTGAATCCTCTGATCTTAAAACTTCAGCTTCTATCCATCCTGCTCTCATACCATATTACGAGAATTGAAGAAACCTTAGGTAGGGTTACGATATTGATCCGGATTATTTTCGGCATGAAATGAGAACGGAGATACAATAAAGAAATGCATAGAGATATCACAGCTATCCAATAATATAACATAAATGTATTATATATGCAACCATAAAAAAATATATACATTAATACAGGATTTCTATTAATGAAAGAAATGTACAGAAACTGTAAAAATATAGAGTGAAAGACTCGCTAGAATGGTGGCAGCTTATCTCTCAAAAGAGATGTGATGGCTACTCGCATTCACAAGAAGATGATTACAATGAGGCTCTGAAGGCCTTTTTACAATAAACAGGAATGCCAAAAACCCTAGACATACAAAACCCTAACCCTAGGATATGAAGCGCCAAAAGTCATGTGGGCCTCGTTTGGGTAAGTTAGTACATCAACTTCCCAGGGTCGTAACTTTTGCATACAATCTTCGTTTTAGGCGTATAATAGCTCGTTGGAAAGGTGTCGTTGAGGAGATTTATTTTGGGGGCTCAATCATGTCATAGGATATCATTGAGAAGCTTGATCTTGAAAAAACTTCATTTAGGCCCTCAAAATAGCCCCGCAAGTTAAAAACTACTAAAAATAGTAAATTACCAAAATTGTTTTGAGCTAGTTGAAAAAGGTGGGTGGCCACCAATATCCACTTGGATCAATCCTCCCTCCTTAGGAATCAATGGTCTTCATTGCGTTGAGTTCCCAGGGGAGAGGGAAAAGCGTTTGTTGAATTTGCATCTTGGTGAGCTGCTTACCTTGCTGCAGACGTCGCGCTGCTCAGTTTGTGGACGTCTGTCACGAACCTGTTGAGGCTGAGGATGTTCAAAAAGTCAAGCTACATGAGAGGACAGTGTGCAGAATGAATCTTTTCGCTTTGCTACAACCTTGTTGACTTGCTTCTGTTGGATAGAAGGTGCTTGGGGCGAGGCTGTAGTGGTTGCAGTGTCCTTTTGTTCCCCTTTTGAACAGATTGTGAAGAAGATGAATTTTGTAGTATGACGCACTGTTTAGGTGGAACAATAGTCGAAACTACCTCTGGTATTCTGTAGAGATGACCCCATAGAGAAACAATGACACTGCGGGGTTGAGACTCATAAACAACATGGTGTCTCAACATATATGGTTGGCCCTAGAGAACATCAGAGACATCCAGTGGGGCAACATCACATAATACATCATCCTTGAAGGGTTGGATGCCATATGGAAATCGACACTGTTGGCTGACACGGAGATCTCATCCTCAATGAAGCCACCTGATGTTGTATGGATGCGGGTGTGGTGTTGTCGACAATCCCAATTGTTGGATGACCTCTGCTGAGATGAGTTTATTCTGGATTCTGCTATCAACAATAAAATGAAGTAGGGTCCCCTTCACCCACATCTATGAATGAAAATGCGCTCCCCCTCTTCGGGATTTGTTGGTTCTTCTGGTTGAATTGTTGTGGTTGCGACAATAGCAGTGGGGTCTGCGTCAATGATCTATCCTTTACCAGTATTTTCAGAATCAGATTCTGAATCAGGGTTCAGCTCCTTGTCTTTGATCTCGACCACGAATGACTGTTTTGAGTGACATTCATTGGTATTGTGCCAGGTGATTTTGTGCGAATCACACCATTTTCCAGTGTCCTTCGTCATCTTCCCGTGACCCTTCTTTTCTTGTGGATTGGACTGGTTTTCGGGAGACTGTTTGTTAGGGACGTCTTTGTCATACTTTGTCTGTTGTGGATTTGCATACCCGAACTCCCATTTGTTCTGGTGCTTAAATTTCTGCTTGATTTTAATAGCATATCGATAGGCAGCACCGAGTGATGAGATGTTCAGAAAATCCATTTCAGTTTGGATGTATCTGTGTAGAGACCCACGATATTTTAGAACCAAATGTCAATCAAAGTCTTTGATACCCATCTTGGTGTGCAAGGTATGGAAGGTATTGGCTAATTCCAGAACTTCTTGGCCCCTCTCTTTCTGCAGTGTGGTCCATCTCATGTACTGGTCCTCATAGTTTCCAACAGGGTAATATTGTTCCTTTACCGCATCCACAAAAAAATCCCAAGTGGGCTCGGCCCCATATATTCCAGACTCCTCCGTGGAACTTTACTCCCAGTAAGTTTCCCACCAATGTTTGACATGAGGGAGAGCTTTAAGGAGTGCGAAGGTGATCTTTTCGCTGTCGGAAAAATTATGAACAAAGAAATAACCTTCTACAAGATTTAACCATTTGTCTAGGGCTTCTGCATCTATTTGTCCTTCAAATACAGGAATATAAAAATTAACTTGTACCTTGAAAGGAGAGGTGCTTCCAAAGTGGCCACTTGATGAAGATGCGCCTATTGCTATCGGCAGGCGTTGAAGGATGTGGGAAAAATTCTCCATCATTTCGTCCCTCTGTCGTGTGAGAGTTTTCTCAAGCAACAGATTGATAGGATCGTCTGCTCCGTCATTTTTCTTTTCTTCCGCCATGGAAGTTTCTTGGGCGTGCGGAAGTGATTGTCTTCAAGAGATACAATCTCGAGACCCAACTTGCTATACTCGGACCTCGTCGGGGACATGCACTAAAAAACGATCAAGAGCAACCTGCTCTAATACAACTGATCTGGATTATTTTCGACATGAAATGAGAACAGAAATACAATAAATAAATGCACAGAGATATCACAGATATCCAATAATATAACATAAATGTATCATATATGCAACCATAAACACAGATATACAGTAATACACGATTTCTATTAATGAAAGAAATGTACAGAGATTGTAAAAATACAGAGTGAAAGATTCGCTAGAATGGTGGAAGCTTATCTCTGAGAAGAGATGTGATGTCTACTCGTATTCATAAGAAGATGATTACAATGAGGCTCTGAAGTTCTTTTTACAATAAACAAGAATGCCAAAAACCCTAGACATCCAAAAACCTAACCCTAGGAGATGAAGCGCCAAAAGTCATGTGGGCTCCGTTTGGGTAAGTTAGTACATCAACTTCCCGGGGTCATAATTTTTGCATATGATCTCCGTTTTAGGCGTATGATAGCCTGTTGGAAAGGTATCGTCGAGGAGATTCATTTTGGGGGATAAATAATGCCGCAAGTGATCATTGAGAATCTTGATCTCGAAAAACCTTCATTTAGGCCCTCAAAATAGCCCCGGAAGTTAAAAACTACTAAAAATAGTAAATTACCAAAATTTCCAGAAAGTTGTTTTGATCCAGTTGGAAAAGTTGGGTGGCCATCTATATCCACCTGGATTAGATACCAAAAACATGATCTCCATAAATATTGAACGATATTATTATTGAACGATACAATATTACAATGAGGGTCCTCACTCTTATAAAGATCTTGAGA
>JZKD02S1968623.1:0-10616 GCA_000966675.3 Picea glauca | reverse complement strand
TCAATAGGAAAATTCACAAGTAAAAACATAAATCATAACAATTTAGGATCTAAATTATTTATCCTAATTAATAATCATACCCTAACAATTAATTTAAATCAATTGGATATCCTAAATAATAATCATACCCTAACAATTAATTAACCCTAATCAATATTCTTACCCTAACTAATAAATAAACACTTATTAAAATAAACTTCTGATAAGACTACCATCATTATTATAACATAAAAATTAATAGTTTATATAATCTTAATAAACTAACCCTAATAGATTCTTTAATTGACTTAAAAACTATAATCTATTAACACAATTAATTAGATTAATTAATTAAACATTGAATTAAAAATGAAACCCTAGAAAGGCTTAAATAAAGATTAAAAATTTTCTAAATGAACATATCTGACACCAGGTCTCCTTTCACATTTATTATTTAATACCATATCTTCTCTTCATTTTAAATCCAGGCTTCATGTCCTGAAGATGGATCCTTATTTGGATCCGAAACATCGACGATATATTGACAAGACTTTGGCTAACCCGATCACTTCTGAAAATCCAAACCACAGAAATCTCATTAATCAAATTACAATATTAATTATATTTACATGGTGGGGCCGACCTGTACCATTTACAACATAATTAGAGTTATAGGTAAATCTTACTCTTAGACAATATAGCAAGGATCTCACACGTCCACTAGTGCTCAGCCACTAGGGACACGTCCACATGTGCTCAGCCGCAGGGATGTCATACTCAACAGATCTCTATCTCAACTGAGTCCACAGGAGAATCATCTAGAGTACCACATCATCTCAACTCTCACACAGAGGAGAACGATACACCCATCACATGGGCACACCCAACCACTGGGGGACAACTCAACTCTATAGAGGAGAACGATGCCCCAACCACTTGGGGGACGACTCAACTCTCACAAAGAGGAGAATGATGCCCCATCACGTTGGTATGCCCAACACTGGGCTCCCTCTCAAGTTGAATCAACTCAGTCACAGAGGAGAATTTATCCTGGAGGATGTCTCACGATGCTGCAATCATCAACACTCTCTCTCAGCTAGGGAGGCATTCTCCACCAGGCCAGGTCTCTCACGAAAGTACTCAAAATTCATCCTTGCAAGTGGTTTGGTGAAGATATCTGCAATCTGCTCATGTGTAAGAAGGTATTGCACGTGTATTGCTTTCCTCTACACCATGTCTCTGATATAATGATATTTTATCTCAATGTATTTTGATTTATCATGAAACACAGGGTTCTTAGAGAGCTTCACACAGCTCTGGTTATCACAAAGAATAATGGTAGAATCCATCTCATGATCAAATAAATCTGTCATGAGCTTGTGAAGCCATACTGCTTCAAGGACTACCACACTCAACTCTATATACTCTACTTATATGGTACTCAAAGCCACATAACTTGCTTCCTACTACACCAAGAAAGCATGCCAGAATCCAAGGTAAAATAACAACCGGATGTGCTCTTCCGATCCATTTCGCTCCCTACCCAATCTGCATCGGCATATCCCTGCAATATCATGTCTACACTGGAGGCATATCTCAAGCCATATCCAAGTGTGCCTTGTAGATATCTCAATACATGCTTCATTGCTATCCAGTGAGTCTGTCTCGGTCATGTATCACAAATCCCTCTAGCTGCTCGATGTAAAATTCTTCCTCATAATCAATTCCCTCCACCTGTGAGAATTCTCTGGCTACAAATCTCGCTTTGTACTTCTTGAAACTTCCATCGGTTGCATACTTGATCTTATATATCTACTTGGAAGTCATTACAGACTTCCCATATCCTACACATCATTCTTTATGATGGATTGATACTCTTTTGTCATGGCATCTTGCCATACCTACTAACCTGCTGCTTCTCCATGACAAGAAGGCTCGGTATCAATGATGTGGCTCATGGCTGAAAAATAGCTCAAAAATCTCTTTGGTTTCTTGCTCTCTCGGAATGTGTCTCAAGAAGTTGCATGTCCCTCTGCCTCCTGCAAAGTTTGTCGAGCCCAGGTAGGCATTTTATGGCCAGCTGCAATGTCTCTGGGGACATCAACTGGAGAAACCATATCAACCGATGTCTCCCTCTGAATTGTTGAAGGGGGAGAAGGTATTGTCTCTTCCTTCTTTTCAAATAGTTTGGCTCCCTCTGAGTCAAGTGACTCTCTATGAAGTCTAAAGGATAGACATCTTCCTTTTTTGGTGTTGCTAACCTGGATACATCCCATGTCTTCTCAGGTTGTTTATTACTTCTACAGAACTTTGTTGGCCTCCCGTATTAGGATAATAAAAAAGATGACCTCCCATAGGGATAACAATAAAAATGGCCTCATGTACTAGGATAATAACCAACTAAGAAAATTGGACTCTCGTACCAAGGATCATGGTCCTCCAATAATTTAAATAAGAAAATATGGCCTCATGTACTAGGATAATAACTAAGATGGCCTCCCACAGAGATAACAACCAAAATGGCCTCCTATACTAGGATAAAAACCAACCAAAAAAAATGGACTCTTGTACCAGGGATAATAGTCCAAATTATTAGGGCTCCCACACCAGGGATAATACCCTTCATTATCAAAATGATAAACAATACTAAGTGCACAAGATCCACTGCCATTTTACAAATTTAAGAATGAATTCAAATATGCAAAGNATTCAGAGGAATAATGCAACCCAGGTTTGATTATTCTGATATGCATCTATTTGTTATGACATTATTTTGATCTAGGTTGCATGTTGAAGCTATGACCATCATACTAACCTTTGGTAAAAATTTAAGTCAAAGTATTAGATTGATTAAAGTTGAGCTCATAGAGTTTATCCTCTAACCCATCTTTCTGTCAAGATAGCATATTGTCTTAGTACAGAAGACAGGTTGAAAAAAGCACTCGTCATCTTGAGTGAAGGAGACTTGGAAGAAAAGAAACACACTTATTCTTGAGGACAAGGATCTAGGTTCCAGGTTTGATTAATTAAGTTTCTAAGATTCAAAGTTTCACATGACAAGTTGATAACTACCCCTTTACAAGTAAACACTATAGTTGAGGTAGCAATCTTTGAAAAGTATTATGCTTGGTAGCATGTGAGCATATTGAGATAAATGCTTAATGTAATCATTTACCAGATACAACTAACATCTCCTCTAGGAGAAACTTCTTGTGTTGGTTCCAGGTTACCATGGATGAATGTTTGATTACAACACTAGAAGAGTGTTTACCTCATCTTGTATTGTATTTCTTACTTTTGATCTTTGTTTCAGACAAGTCACAAGTGATATCTCTAAAGGAGCTACTGTGACGATTATCCATGCTATTGTTTTATTTACTATTATCAAAAGAGTATTATTCTTGTTTGTTGACCTTGTTTCAAGTCACAAGCAATAACCCTAAGGAAGTTATAGTGAAGGTTGCAGAAGGCAACATATTAGATGAGACATGAAACAGATTGTGTACATGACCATATACATTCATGTACCATAGAATATGAAGAAGAAGATATTTTTGAGATCCAAAGTATCTCATATGGAGATTGATTGTAAGGAGAAGAAGGCTCCAAAGATGACCAAACATTAGAATTCACAGAAGACTTGGTAAAAGGATAATGAAGCCACCTTGACGGGAAGCAGAACTCGTTTAAGTATGACTCAACCTTTCATATTTAGACTTGGTATTCAACACCAAGTATACCCCATAAGAGATGATGAAGACCTTGTAGACTCGGAAGAAATCGAGAGTAAGAATGATCTCATAAAGGATCAGATGAAGAGACAACTTCCAGGACTGGGAAACAGATGCCATGAGAAGACTAGATCGTAGCTTCAGAAACTTATAGGAGATATGAAATCTCCTGGGAAGATTCCCTTGTTTCAGTGACAGAGAAGAAAGCCAGTTAGAAGACTAGGATATGGATTCTTCCATGAGACTAAAAGAGAAGTCAGTATTGACTTCCAAGATTGATCTAAACAGATCAAGCATGTTGCAGATGTACAAAGCCTGAAGTGTGTCTAGAGGATTCTCCCAACAAGAGAGAGAAGACTATGACAAGACACTTACTCCAGTAATTGAAGAAATAGTTCCAGTATTTATGAAGATAACTAGAACAACCATGATTCATATATAATATGAGATGCAGGGGGAGCAATCCCCATATTTAAAATTGAGTGGCAGTTGGTGCATTACATTAGTTGAGTCATGGAAACATGACTACAATAAAAGATAGAGTTACCTCCATGAAAGAAGAAGAGCTACCTTCATTATCAGTTATTGAGCCACTCTCAGTTTTAGATGAAGTTGTTGACGTGATAGAATAAGAGGAGTTCCTCTCATATTTTAGCAGCCACAGTGAGGATGAAGCAATCATTCTCAACCTCAGAGAAACTACAGGTGCAGAGTCCCAGTTCCAAAAGGAACAATTGCAGAAAGAGGAGAGGACATACTCTTAGGCAGTGAGACAGATAGTGATTTGCAGAAAGAACATAGAGCTAGCACATGATTATGCAAATTGAGTTGCAGTTGAGCAAATGTACCATATTGGTACAATGTAATGAGAAAAATTGATTAGAAGATTGAAGATAGAAAAACTCATGTTTGTCGGTTGAATGAAGATCTGTACGTGTTGAAGAAAGCTCCTAGAGCTTGGTATGGCAGAATTGACAGTTTCCTGAAGAGCTTGGGCTTTACCAAGAGTAAAGTTTATTCTAACCTAGGTTATGAATGATGAGCCAGTTATATTGTTGCTACTATATGTAGATGATGTATTCTTGACAAGATGAAGAAAATCTCATTACAGATTGCAGAAGAAGCTCGCTATAGAGTTTGATGGAAGACCTAATGCATTATCTCTTAGGTCTTGAAGTTTGGCAGAAAACGGAGAAGATCTTCCTTAACCAACAGAAGTATGCAGTGAAAATAATGAAGAGGTTTGACATGTTGAAATGTAAATCCATGTACACACCCATGGAAATGAAGTTGAAGCTCCTGGTAGATACCTCGTCAGAATTGGTTGATGCTACTCTGTACAAGACAAATTATTGGTTCATTCATGTATCTGACAAATACCAGGCTAGATATGTGTTTTGATGTTAACACCTTGAGTTGGTATCTGGTAGAGACCAGACATGTTCACCTTGTTGCCACAAAACATGTGATGAGATACCTTAAGGGTACGTTGGATTTTGGTCTCTGTTATACTAGAGATCATGACTTCAGATTGTGTGGATATACTGATTCAGATTGAGCTGGAAGTGTTTCTAATAGAAAGAGCACTTCAGGATGTTGTTTCAGTCCGAGGTCAGCCATGATCTCATGGCAGAGTAGGAAGCAATCAAGTATTTCTCTCAGTGTGGTAGAAGCAGAATACATTGTTGCATGTTCCGTCAGTTATGAAGGCATATGGCTTCAAATGTTGTTGACAGATCTATTTTCTCTGGAGATGGAAGCCACTGTGATCCTATGTGATAACCAAAGTTGTATAAAAATGATGTGCCGAAGCACATAGAGATCCGGTATCACTTCATTCATGATATGATGCAGAGAGGAGCTATAAATCTCCAATATGTTGGCACAAATGAACAGGTTGCATATGTGTTGACCAAGCCTCTGTCTCATGTAAAGTTTGAGCACTTTCGAGACAAGCTTGGTATAGTCCAAAAGGAACACCCTCAAAAGGGGGAGTAGTGTTGATGATACTATGGTATCCTAATCAGTAGTGGTAGCTCCGTTACGATTTTATATCCTAGGGAATCTTATGATTCCTGGGCATATCCTTTGGGTCTGTCAGAGTACCACGTGGTATCTCCGTTAGGATTTCATATCCTAAAGAATATTTTTGATTCCTGGGTAGGTCCTTTGGATCTGTCAAAGTACCACAAAATGTTGTTTATGCCAGCCTAGTGCTGAAGATTTCCATTTTTGTGTCGATGTTGTTGATGCCAGCCTAGTGTTGAATATTTTCAGCTTTGTGTTGATGTTGTTGTGATGCCATCCTTGTGCTGAAGATTTCCAGCTTCGTGTTGATGTTATTGTGATGCCAGCCTTATGTTGATGTTGTTGTGATGCTAGCCTCGTGCTGAATATTTCCAGCCTCATGCTGATGTTGATGAGATGCTAACTTTGTGCTGAAGATTTCTAGCCTAGTGATGATGTTGATGATGCTCCAGCCTTCGTGTTGTGATGTTGTTGTTGATGATGATGCTCCAGCCTTTGTGTTGTGATGTTGTTGTTGTTGATAATGCTCCAGCCTTTGTGCTGTGATATTGTTTTTATTGATGTTGTATCAACCTTGTTTTGTTATTGATGATGATGATGTATCAACCTTGTTTTGAAATATTGTAACTACAAAGAGTATTCTATTTATTATTATTATTATTTGAGTCATTTATTTATAGATCAAATCCACTTTTGTGGATAGATCATGTCGGACATTGTAATTGACCAAATCCCCTTTTGCGAATTGGTCAAACCCTAATTGTGTTAAGAAAATTAAAAAGTCGGCCCCCAGGCCTAATTAAAGTTGTTTTAACCACTAAGAAGACAAGTCAGCCCTACCTAGTGAAGAGACACCTTTTCAGCACCTGCCAGTTTTTATAGATAAAGGAATCCAATGCCTCATTTGAACACTAACTCAGCTCACTCATCTAGTGCGCAAGTTTGAAGGAAGCTGCAGTTGCCAGTTGCNATTCAGAGGAATAATGCAACCCAGGTTTGATTATTCTGATATGCATCTATTTGTTATGACATTATTTTGATCTAGGTTGCATGTTGAAGCTATGACCATCATACTAACCTTTGGTAAAAATTTAAGTCAAAGTATTAGATTGATTAAAGTTGAGCTCATAGAGTTTATCCTCTAACCCATCTTTCTGTCAAGATAGCATATTGTCTTAGTACAGAAGACAGGTTGAAAAAAGCACTCGTCATCTTGAGTGAAGGAGACTTGGAAGAAAAGAAACACACTTATTCTTGAGGACAAGGATCTAGGTTCCAGGTTTGATTAATTAAGTTTCTAAGATTCAAAGTTTCACATGACAAGTTGATAACTACCCCTTTACAAGTAAACACTATAGTTGAGGTAGCAATCTTTGAAAAGTATTATGCTTGGTAGCATGTGAGCATATTGAGATAAATGCTTAATGTAATCATTTACCAGATACAACTAACATCTCCTCTAGGAGAAACTTCTTGTGTTGGTTCCAGGTTACCATGGATGAATTTTTGATTACAACATTAGAAGAGTGTTTACCTCATCTTGTATTGTATTTCTTACTTTTGATCTTTGTTTCAGACAAGTCACAAGTGATATCTCTAAAGGAGCTACTGTGACGATTATCCTTGCTATTGTTTTATTTACTATTATCAAAAGAGTATTATTCTTGTTTGTTGACCTTGTTTCAAGTCACAAGCAATAACCCTAAGGAAGTTATAGTGAAGGTTTCAGAAGGAAACATATTAGATGAGACATGAAACAGATTGTGTACATGACCATATACATTCATGTACCAAAGAATATGAAGAAGAAGATATTTTTGAGATCCAAAGTATCTCATATGGAGATTGATTGTAAGGAGAAGAAGGCTCCAAAGATGACCAAACATTAGAATTCACAGAAGACTTGGTAAAAGGATAATGAAGCCACCTTGATGGGAAGCAGAAGTCGTTTAAGTATGACTCAACCTTTCATATTTAGACTTGGTATTCAACACCAAGTATACCCCATAAGAGATGATGAAGACCTTGTAGACTCAGAAGAAATCAAGAGTAAGAATGATCTCAGAAAGGATTAGATGAAGAGACAACTTCCAGGACTGGGAGACAGATGCCATGAGAAGACTAGATCGTAGCTTCAGAAACTTATAGGAGATATGAAATCTCCTGGGAAGATTCCCTTGTTTCAGTGACAGAGAAGAAAGCCAGTTAGAATACTAGGATATGGATTCTTCCATGAGACTAGAAGAGAAGTCAGTATTGACTTCCAAGATTGATCTAAACAGATCAAGCATGTTGCAGATGTACAAAGCCTGAAGTGTGTCTAGAGGATTCTCCCAACAAGAGAGAGAAGACTATGANAAAATAATGAAGAGGTTTGACATGTTGAAATGTAAATCCATGTACACACCCATGGAAATGAAGTTGAAGCTCCTGGTAGATACCTCGTCAGAATTGGTTGATGCTACTCTGTACAAGACAAATTATTGGTTCATTCATGTATCTGACAAATACCAGGCTAGATATGTGTTTTGATGTTAACACCTTGAGTTGGTATCTGGTAGAGACCAGACATGTTCACCTTGTTGCCACAAAACATGTGATGAGATACCTTAAGGGTACGTTGGATTTTGGTCTCTGTTATACTAGAGATCATGACTTCAGATTGTGTGGATATACTGATTCAGATTGAGCTGGAAGTGTTTCTAATAGAAAGAGCACTTCAGGATGTTGTTTCAGTCCGAGGTCAGCCATGATCTCATGGCAGAGTAGGAAGCAATCAAGTATTTCTCTCAGTGTGGTAGAAGCAGAATACATTGTTGCATGTTCCGTCAGTTATGAAGGCATATGGCTTCAAATGTTGTTGACAGATCTATTTTCTCTGGAGATGGAAGCCACTGTGATCCTATGTGATAACCAAAGTTGTATAAAAATGATGTGCCGAAGCACATAGAGATCCGGTATCACTTCATTCATGATATGATGCAGAGAGGAGCTATAAATCTCCAATATGTTGGCACAAATGAACAGGTTGCATATGTGTTGACCAAGCCTCTGTCTCATGTAAAGTTTGAGCACTTTCGAGACAAGCTTGGTATAGTCCAAAAGGAACACCCTCAAAAGGGGGAGTAGTGTTGATGATACTATGGTATCCTAATCAGTAGTGGTAGCTCCGTTACGATTTTATATCCTAGGGAATCTTATGATTCCTGGGCATATCCTTTGGGTCTGTCAGAGTACCACGTGGTATCTCCGTTAGGATTTCATATCCTAAAGAATATTTTTGATTCCTGGGTAGGTCCTTTGGATCTGTCAAAGTACCACAAAATGTTGTTTATGCCAGCCTAGTGCTGAAGATTTCCATTTTTGTGTCGATGTTGTTGATGCCAGCCTAGTGTTGAATATTTTCAGCTTTGTGTTGATGTTGTTGTGATGCCATCCTTGTGCTGAAGATTTCCAGCTTCGTGTTGATGTTATTGTGATGCCAGCCTTATGTTGATGTTGTTGTGATGCTAGCCTCGTGCTGAATATTTCCAGCCTCATGCTGATGTTGATGAGATGCTAACTTTGTGCTGAAGATTTCTAGCCTAGTGATGATGTTGATGATGCTCCAGCCTTCGTGTTGTGATGTTGTTGTTGATGATGATGCTCCAGCCTTTGTGTTGTGATGTTGTTGTTGTTGATAATGCTCCAGCCTTTGTGCTGTGATATTGTTTTTATTGATGTTGTATCAACCTTGTTTTGTTATTGATGATGATGATGTATCAACCTTGTTTTGAAATATTGTAACTACAAAGAGTATTCTATTTATTATTATTATTATTTGAGTCATTTATTTATAGATCAAATCCACTTTTGTGGATAGATCATGTCGGACATTGTAATTGACCAAATCCCCTTTTGCGAATTGGTCAAACCCTAATTGTGTTAAGAAAATTAAAAAGTCGGCCCCCAGGCCTAATTAAAGTTGTTTTAACCACTAAGAAGACAAGTCAGCCCTACCTAGTGAAGAGACACCTTTTCAGCACCTGCCAGTTTTTATAGATAAAGGAATCCAATGCCTCATTTGAACACTAACTCAGCTCACTCATCTAGTGCGCAAGTTTGAAGGAAGCTGCAGTTGCCAGTTGCTGGAAGAAGGAAGAGAGAGAGGTACATTGCTCAGTGGAGGATATTCTCTAGTGTTTGGTTTATTGTCTTGGCATTGTATTGGCTATCTATATTAAGGAATTTTTTGTTGGGTTTTCTTCCCCATGAGGGTTTCCCAGGATAAATGTTGTGTATCTTGTGATTGTGTTTCTCTCAATGATCCTATCTATGCTATGGTTATCTAGTAAAGTGAAAAGAAACCTAATAATAACTTAAACTTTAACAACTTCGCCTGCGGGTAGCCTTAAAGTTACCCCACAGGCCTCAAGCCCTACCAAGGGTCTGCGGTTGCCTTAGAGGCATGCGGCTCGCCCTTTTAAGCCCTCAATCAAGCCTCGGCCCAAGCTCATAGACCTGCGGCCAGCTCTAAATTTCACCACAGAAATTTAATGAAGGTCTGGCCCTTCTCTGCTAGCAGCCTCAACCTTCCATGGCCTTCCTTTATCAATGTGCAATGGGTTATCTTCAAGACCTTCTCTGATACCATGTTAATTTTTGTCTCAAGCATGAGGTTTATTTAATTTAGCATTAGCATTACTTGAACCATAAACATTGTAGCAATACATTAGCTACAGTTGCAGTAAACCAAGATCATAAGAAGAATATCCATGCATAAGAACACAAGAAATATCCTATGAAACCCTTCTACACAAGGGAAGAAAACCCAACAATCCTTTGTTATATTCTCAAGAGAAGATCCCCAATCCACCACCAAACCTAGCACACAAAAGG
>JZKD02S1968612.1:51325-64445 GCA_000966675.3 Picea glauca | reverse complement strand
TATATTTTATAGCATAAAGTTTTTAAGAACATTTTTTTCTTAATAAGTAGTGAAATCTCTTTTGATAAATAGATTAGGATTGAATGAAATCAACAAAATAAGAATTAACATTTTTCCTTTAAATAAACTTAATGGAATTTTATATTACAAAATTATATATGCAGACTTAATGGTTAAGAACATGTGTTTCCTCTTCGGATGTTACATGTTCAAATCCAGAGGGGATAGGGTATGTACACCTCTGTAGACTTTAGCAATAAAATCGATGCGCGGAGGGGGTCTCATACACCAATTTAGTGTTGGCCATGACCTTAAAAATATATTATATATAAAATCCCGTTAATATTATTTATTTTCATAGAATATATTGATTTCACACACACACGTCTATTGGTTGTAGCTTGAGTGGTTGGGAGGAATGATTGTTTCCCTCCCCACCCAGGTTGAATTCATTGTAAGTGACATGTTATGCCCTTAATAGATCTATAAGATGCTCTTGTTGTTGAGCTCCCAATATTCCAAAAATGCTCAGCCACCCCATGTTATCTCGCATATTTTGGGGAGGTTATCTGTGAATATATATATATATATATATATATATATATATATATATATATATATATATATATAATTAATTAATTGAAACCAATATTTTCTATGAAAATGGTGAAGGGGATTTTCTCATCAACCATCCCCTTTTTCTAGTGGAACATTAATTATTTAGGAAAGTATTATTTTGAAATTTATAAATCCCTAATGAGTTTTTTATTAGTTTGAATATGCCTAGCATATTGAGTGAATATGCTAACATGTATCATTCTATACGATTAAAATGAAATTAAGAAGTTCTCTTTTGGCCTTACCTATGGGTCTGCACTCACTCTCACTTTCCTACTATCCAAAAGTCTTCATGCCAACCAACACCATTAAGGTATTCAACACAATTAAGCAATTATGGTGTAACTTAGTCTCTTTTTCAAACCACTTCTCAAAAGATAAAGACTATATATTTCATTTTCATAATTTTGACCAATAACCCATTTTTTGGAAGAGCCTCCAAACATTGTTTGTTGCTAAAGCCTTGCCAAACATTTAAATGTTATTCAAACCCCAATCCCCTAGTTTCTTGGGCTTAGAGAGTCTTGGCCAATTCATCCATGCCATTGCATCTTTCTCTTTCCTTCCTCACCATTAAAAACTAAACACTTTCTTCGTTATCTTGTTTTATATTCAAACTAGAATGTGCATAATGCAATGCCAATAAATCGATGTTTCTTCTTGCATTCCTTTGACAATGGCAAGTCTCCCACCAACTAAATTCATTTATTGCATTAGAACTCTATTCTTTTTTCATTCTTTTATATAACCATATAGAATCATTGAAGCCATATTCATTGGCTTTCAATAGAACCCAATATACTTTAATCTTTTTAAACATGGTAACTCTATAAACTACAAGTTAGTAGAGACCAAATTTGTCCTTAGGTATCTTGTGCAAAATAAAAAAATGTATTTTGCACATTAATTTGCATTCTTCTAACCTTCATGTAAAGACCTAGGATTTCATGTATTTTTAAACCATTCCTTATTGTTCCATTTCCAAACAATAGTACATCATCAACAAAATGTAGAAGAGTTAAAATATGTTGTCTACCTAATCTCTTTCATACCTTCCCTTGCTTTAGAGTGAATTGAGAATCTACTTACCCCTATGTTACTAGTAGGAATAATACTATGGATATGGGGCATTCCTGTCTAAGCCCATAGAATGACTTTGAAAAATAGTGACGATGAACTATTGATTCTCAAAGTTTTGTTCTCTAAAAAAAAGTTTGTACCTTAAGGGATTTGATCTGTCTCTACATAGATTTATATTTAAAGTGAATTTATACTTATTTATTTTATGTAAATTATTATTTTTAATTACTTTTTATTATTATTATGGTTGTTATTTTTAAAATTTTAATTTTTATAGATGTCACTTTATTTTTTTCAATTTAGTTAATTAACATTCATTTTTATCAATACCTTAAATGTATTATATAAAGTTCATTAACTACACACACCAAATAATAACATACATACATATATTTCTTAATTTTTATTACTTAGTGTTAATAAACACTAATGTAAAATTATTGAATAAGTTCTCCTCAACAATGATACCTTCAAACATTATTATTATTTTATTATTACGCCGAGGCATTCTTTTAGGGGGAGTTCTCTCTCGCTTTTTCGTCATCTATCCATAGCTTATGGATACATCACACATATAAAGCTATGGATACATAACACATATGTCTCATTTGTAAGGATACGTGACACGTATAAAGCTATACTTAATATCCCTCATATTTAAATTTTACACAATCCAAAATTGAATTTATGATATTACGTGGTGATATGTTGTTTTGCAGGCTTTTTAGTAGTTGCGAATGCAGTTGCCTGTAGATACTCACTGCTTTCATTGAACTTCTTTGTAACTGGAAAATTCACCTCCTTTACTCTGGCTGCCTTTCTTCTTTCTGTCACCGATTTGGTAATGCATTATACTATCTCATCCACCAAATTCTTATCTTTTGGATTGGGAAATTCAAATTCGATAAACGCATAAGCATTCACTCGATGTTCCAAATATTTCCAGCAAGTGAGAAGTGACTTTATAAGCATTAATATATTATTCCACGCAACAAATTTTACTCCTTGAAATTTGTAAACGAAAACAACTAACAACTCTTGAGTACTGTTTATTATAGATGTAAAAAGAAAACAACCAACATCTCCGACTACAGTTTCCCATATAGGTCAAAAGAGCAGGAAAAGAAAAAGAAAGAAATAAAGAAAAAAAAAAAAAGAGAATGAACACCTCGGTGATAACTTGAATTTTTCCCCGCAAAATTTTTTCCGAACTTCTTGAACATATTTCGAAGATGAGACAGGGGAAGTCTGCCAGACAAATTCTCCACGTAAATAGTCCTGCCCTTGTTTCCATCATTTTCTGGAATGCAACCCAAAAAACTTAAATCTATTATGTTTATGGCATACAATTTCTTTACTAAAAAAATATCCTAGCGGCGAGAATGGCGAATACAGAAGAAGAGTTTTATTTATTTATTTTATATGTTGATACCTTGAGGAAGATGAGAAGTGAGGATGGATTTACTTGAAGTAATGTAACTGATAATAAATCACAGTCGCTATACGAAGCCGGTTAATGTGCACTTAACTATGGAGAAGATTTTGATAGGAAGAGACAACAAGATAGACAGAGACTGGTGATAGGTATAGGTTACAAGATAGACAGAGATCAGTGACGATCAAAACCAATCAAAGGTGGCAGTCCATGTATTCGGTGGATTCAATGGCGTATTCGGTGGATTCGCTGGCACGATGAGGTGAGATTATTGGCAAGCAGTCATGGCAAACACTACGAGCAATAAATCCATACGTACCCAACAATATGCTCTTGATCTTCTACATGTCACAATTCACTCACAACTGATTTGATTTATACCATCATCATTCCATGCTTAAACCAACATTATCCATCGTTTCATCCATTGTTAAAATGTATTTGTTCCAGAATGGATGGTAGCAAACAGATAATAAACAAACTAAGCAAGAATTAAGAAATGGCTTAAGTATTTAACAGACTGGTGTACTTTATAAAATACAATAATGCCATATGGATGTGTAATTAGGTAATTAAGTGAGATACATTAACTTTTCTGATGCAACAGTTAAGGAAAGTCATGATAGCATGCAACCGACTACAGTCAACAAGTCGGTTTATGCAACCATTCCATTAATAAGTCGGTCATGTGATCTATTCAATTTTTATATATACATATTGTTTAATGGACAATGTCTCGAACACTTTGAAGATCATGCAGTCAATCTCAACTAATTTGAAGATCATCCAATAAGTACCTTCTAACAACAATACCTCCAAGCATCTTGTAGCCGCAAAGACTCAACTTGAGTGATAACACAAAGCCCTATGTTGTTCACCTTCTCGGTTTAAAGCTTGACGGTGCCTTCGCCCATTGGTGTCACCCCTACAAAAAGAGGTATTCAATTCAAATTATAGACTGCTTTTACTGAAGTTGAACGATCTTAGATTAACAATATTTTGTTCCAAATATCTACAGGAAATTCTTTAATGGACAAGATTTAGCATACATATCTTAGCTTAGCAATATTTCGTTCCAAATATTAAAAAAATCCTCACATATACTGAACATGACTATCATTATTTGCAGTAGAAAATATCATAGAAGACTTATAATATATTAGTGTAGGTTTAGTTTGCATCACTTAGAAGAGGATATAGGAAGAAAATCTATTGCATAGAAGACTAATAATCCATGACCAACACATGAAACTGTGAACTGGTCTCTCCCTCTTCGCAGCAATGGAAAGGATGACTACTATCATGCTCAGAACTAAGCCTATAATTACAGAAATTCTGAAGATTTTACTCAAACCCTAGCCATTATTCACAAGATCAATATTTGTATTTGAGATCTCACCTTCCACAGACTAAACCTCCCATTGATCAAAGCATGATCTTAATTTTGATGCTTCTTCTAGCTCACGCTCATACACCCACCAATCAATAGAACCGAATGTTCTTCGCCCCCCTGACTGACGAAGACTGAAGACTGAAATAACCAGTCGCTTGCAGCTTGTAGCGCACAAACTCAACTTGAACAATAACACAAAGCCCTATGTTGTTCACCTTCTTTGCGTAAAATATGGAAAGGGAACGTCGAGCAAATGACTTATCAAAGCTCATTATCCTCTTAGCTCTATCGAACGTCGTCCTCTCATTATCTGTTCTGTCAACCTTCTCCAATTGTTATCCTTTGGTTAAATTCCCACAAAATGTTGCATGCATGTTGAAATACAATTGTAACGCGTGGCTGCCACACGACATGCTTTAAATATTTTATTTTAAAATCCTGCCCGTAGCGGAAATTGGTAACAATCTCATGTGGGTGAACTACAATCCCTGCCAGAATTGCAGTTTTTTCAATCCCAATAAGAAGAGCCTTACATTTGTTATCCATCAAATCCTCGTCGTTGTCGAGATTATCAATCTCTGCATTGCCATCACTGGATAAATTAAACACGAATAAATTAAAATACAAAAAATGGTTGATAATTTAATTAAACCTTAATAGCCTTTGCTACAGAATGCCTTGCTTCAAATTTGATAAAGGCATAAGCATTCACTCCATGTTCCAAATATTTCCAGCAATCTAGCAGTGACTTTATAAGCATTAATATATTATTTCCCACAACAAATTTTACTGCTTGAAATTTGAAAATTTACAATATCTTTTACTATAAAATACACCCAATTTCTCTTCGGACAATGATAATGTAACTCTTTATGATTTAAGTAAAATTTATGTTCCCAAAAATATTAGATGCATGTTTTTTTCCATATATATATATATATATATATATATATATATATATATATTTTAATTAGGTTTTTTATAATTAATTATTAAAATATCTTTTTTCTAAAGTTCAAGTTCTGTCTTTGGATTGTAAATTGTTTAAGTAGGTTTTTTTTTTCAACCACCTCTTATTTCTATAAAATTTTTCCCTATGTTTATTTATTTATTTTCCATTTTCCTTTGAGTTACCTTCCCATATATTAGGCAAACAATTTATGCTCCAACTACATGCACCAATTTATGTTCCCTAATAGTTATATATATATATATATACCCTTCAACATTAAACAATCTTTTATCTATTTATTTATAGTATGAAATATATGTTGATAGATTTACAATTAAAAATGATTTGATGTTAATTCTATATGCTTTTATCCTATTCACAATGTTAAATATACTTTATATAAATTCAAATATTCTTTTCTTATCCTTTGTTTTATTATGTTAAATGTTGATATGTTAAAATTTCTTACATTAAGTTTATATATTTTTAATCTATACATTATTATTTTTGTTCAAAGTCTTCAATATTCACAAAAGCAACATGGAACTTAAATAGTCATTATTTTATTCTTCTTTATTAGATTGATGGAAACATTATAGAGTAGCATTTGACACTGCTACTCAAACTCAAAATTTAATGGGTGAGAAATGTTATCTTACGTCAGGAGTAAGGGTTGTGTGGACTTATGAAGCCCCCCTTACACATCCCAAGTTGGATGGTAGACTGACAATGGAAATTTCCTTGACCCCATTTAACGAGGGACCCATCATCAATCATATACATTATTATCCATCTTATGTTATATATTTTAATATGAATTAGGTCACATTGAATACATTTATAAACATTACCAAGACTATTAGGTTATTCTTGTTATTTTAAGAAATCTATGAATATTTTTTCCACTCCATTTCAACTTCACTCCACCATATTTCTATTTACACATTAATTATTTCCAATTTTCTATTTACACATTAAACATATTTTTTATATCAATTATTTTCCATATTCTTTATTGTTTTGCTTGAACTTGTTTATATTCTTTTGTAACTATGGACTGTAATAACACATTTTTTGCATTTCAAAAAAAAAACTAACTATGATGTTTAAATTCTCTTGAGAGTATTTCAGATAGACACCTTCTCATTGCAAAATCGTCAACATACATAGCAATGGAGGACGCACTAGCATGACATACACTTTACATTTGACATTTTTTTGATGAACTCCAACAACATAGAAGACAATTTCAAATCCGTGTTATTCATCCCGGAAGGGGGAACCTTTCAAGACCAGAGATGAAAGAAGAACTTGCTAGAAAATTTAGTATTTCTGATACACAAACAATATTCATCTTTTCTTTTCATACAACCGGCTCATTCTCTAAAGGATTTGGAATCATATATGTTAGTGTGCAAGACACATTGCAACATGAACCAAAACATCGATTAGCTCAAAATGGTCTTAAAGATCATGTTGGCAGGTCTAGTAAATCGAGTACACGTAGAGCAGAAAAAATTTGTGGTATTAAAAGCATACCAGCAAAAACCCATTAAAGGGATATGTGAAGGTGATGAAAGGTCTATGTTAAAGCTCATGTTGAGAGATCTACCAAAACAACTACAAGTATAGAAAAAATAATCAAGGCATAGTTGAAGGAAATGACTATTTCTAAATTTTGAACATAACTATATTCTATTACTTGACTTTGTTTTTATATAACATGATATTCCTACTTGTAAGCATGTCTACATCCCTCATATACATATTTTAAATTGTATGTGAATAATAATAAATAAAATTTATGTAGATTGTATGTGAAAAACATTTAAAAAAAATAATAGTAAAAAACATTGTTTATTCCTTCTTAAACATCTTTCCTTACATAATAACATATATTTACATTTTTAGGTTTTACATTTTCTCTCCTACTATGTCATGTTTTTCTTTTCTTGTCATCTCATGTTTATTCATTCTTAATTGTTACAAAAGTACAGACATTTATTTTTTTCAAATAGTTACAACCATACATCAACACATATGTTGATACTTTAACACATTTTTTTTCCTCTACTCGTTTATGTATTCTCCTTTAATTCCATTAGTATCCAATATATTTTACTTATTACATTCCTTGATTGTTTTTTTCCTATGTGGTATTTCAGTTCCCTTGAACTTCCACTTAAAAAAAAAACATCAAAGGCATGGCATATGCTTTGCCAACAAACTCACTTACAAGGATTGGAAATGGAGATCTTATTTGCAGTCCTATTATACAAATTATGGAATTCAAATTAACATTAGAAGACCGTTACTCAGTAGTCCTATCTAATGGAGCCAGTGCATTGTGGAGTTTATTTTCATCAACACTTGGTCACTATTTCACTTCATCTCAAATAAAAAAAGAGTCCTTGGTTGAACTACAGGACTTGACTTGTAGATCTACCCAAGACAACAAGTATGTCTTCACTTTACCTTCTTCACATGGCTCAAGATTAGTTATAGTTTATACAATTATTATCTTCATTTTCCCTCTGCATATTCCTTTAATTTTTACATGCATCACACACACCAACCACCTTTTACATTCCTTGCTATGTGACCAATAATGCAAGTGCTAATTTTACATTGTTTTTACTCTTTCTGTAGGATTCTGATCGTGCATGAAATCCAAGTTCATACTTGTACAACAAACATTTTTGGTGCACCAACATTTATAGATGATGCACGTTCTTCTACAAAACGACCATTAGAACATACTAATACACCCACCAAAATTACACCTATTGCATATTTTCATGTGTCCCTAAAGGACTGGGCTCTAAAAGTCAAAGTACTTAAAAAAACTGATCTACGCACATTCACCAATGCTAAGGGACTTGGCCATGTATTTACCTTCGATGCTATTGATGCAAAAAATGGTGAAATACACATTACCTGCTTCAACATACAAGCGGCAAATTTCCATCCTTCCATAGACATTGGCAAAATTTACATCATCTCAAAAGGATACATCAAGCTTGCAAAAAAAGAATTCAATCATTTAAAAAATGATTGGGAAATAACTCCAGATATTACCTCGACCATTGAAGTTTGTTTAGAGGATGATCATTCAATATCAAACCATAACTTTATGTTCACTCCTATTAATGTGGTACCAACTTTAGTCAACAACTCTATAGTTGATATTATTGGAATTGCTATCTCTATTAGTCCTTTAACAACCATCATGAGAAACAATGGAACAAAGACACATACGAGAACCCTCCAACTAAAAGACATGTCAGGGTATAGTATAGAGGTCACATTATGGGGAGTCTTTTGCAACAAACATAATCTACACCAAATACTTCGCACATAAAATCTTCACAAATTCAACTTCCCAACAAGACTCTATACAATCGCCATCGCCATACACTTCATGCTACATAAATAAACCAAAAAAAAAGAAACAGATGGAACAATTACACTATTAATACAGAAACCACTAGCTTAGTCACCACTCCTCTATCTACATCTAGGATCCAACAAAATGAACAACGTCGAATAAAATATGCTGAAAAAAAAAAAAAAAACTTGGATAGACTTAGAGAGACTTCACTTATAAACCAAAACCAACCTTGTGTGGAATTACCAGTATGTGTTCTAGAACCTCAACCCCATACACATGCTTCCCAATCTTTTCGAAAACGTATTTATGCCTTGTCTAACATACATACATGCACTACATGTATGGAATCATATCCTGGCATTCCTACTCACCCATCTCCGAATGGGCACATTTGTACTCGTTGTCATAGAGAAAATAATGGGCATTGTTTCTCCAAATGGAATAATATGGACCTCAATGACCAACCCACAGTTTTGTCAATACTTACAAAGGTTGAGGAAATGTTAATTGCTCAAGTTAGCCCCATCTTGCAAGTTAGGCATGCTCGGGGTGGACAATACAAATATAGTGGACACACTATTAGTTTCCTGCAAAAATCCTCCACATAGAAACTTTATTGCCCCATCACCTTTCATAACTTGATATCTTAGCTGTCAAGAGACACGGAGGAAAGGGGAAATGTTATGATTTTTATGTGACAAAATATCATGTCATCAATGCATTGCTCTACAAGATACAAAATGAAAAATATTACAATGACGTACAAATTGACCAAAACACGCTTGCCTCACTTCCACTACGTGCACCAATGTCTCCACTCGCCTCCATGATGTCTCTACAAAAACTTTAACTTCTCCCATGGAAGAAACAAATATCTCTTTAGCACAACACAGTGTTTTCCAAGATGAAAAACCAATGTCTTCCTTTGCCTTTAGATTGCCTAATACACAACGAGAATTGAAAAAAATAAGAGCATTTGTTAACACTATAGATAAATTTTCACCAAATACAATTGAATTGCCAACAATTGGCCTATCACCAATCAATGCGTACAACACATAGGGTCTATTCTACATGGTGTTTCCTTCTCTTTTACCCACTGGAAATGCCCTTCCTCGCCAACCACGCATGACAAACATACCACTTGATACTTATGCAATACACTTAATGAGATACCATGAAAATAGGTTTGGTAGTCATCCTCATTTTAGATGCTACCTCTACAATTTGATTATGCGCCATCGAAGTCAATCAACATCTACATTTTTTTTTCAAACAAAGCCAAAATCATAACACACCCACCACAATTCAAGAATTGCATGCACATCTCAAATAACTCCCTGCACACAAAATACCAAAACAAGTCATGTGCTTCAGAGCACATATACATGGGACTAGAGCATTCTGGACCATGCGAAGGACTGAGCTAACATACATGATCACAAAACTTCAATGCTCGACCTTTTTTTTCACTCTCGGTGCATCAGACACAAAATGGTCAGACTTGCACACAGTTATGCAAAAGGGTGGACCTCTTGACCCACGTCTTCGCCAATGTTGGCATACAAACAATGTCATTGACTACCCCCACGTTGTAGCTTCTTACATGCACAAAAGGTTTTCAATCTTCCATGAGGAGATACTACAAAAAAATATGCATGCAATTGACTATTGGTATAGGTACACAATTTATACTACTTGCAATTACCTCTACCAAACCTATACATTTATATGATCTTTACTAATCATTTCATATCCCTTTTGCAGGTATGAATGGAAACATCGTTCCTCTGCACATATACATGGCTTTCTGTGGCTTGCTAATGCTCCAAACATGGAAAGATTAAATTGGGAAGACCCAAATCAAATCTATGTTGCAAAGAGTTTCTTTGATAACTATGTTACAACTTGGAATCCTAGAGAAAACCATGACACACACATGGCTATGCATCATTCCATTGAAGATGACCCTTGCTTACTAAATACAAAGGAGATATTTGCATCCAACCCACTTGAGGACTATGAACAACTCTTAAATTGAGTTCAAAGACATACAAAGTGCAATGAGACAACATGTCTCTGTAGAAAAGGAGATACACGTGAATGCAGGTATAAATTCCCTTGGAAGGTACAAATGGAGTCATCACTCTACATTGATGAAATGGGTCAAACGACATATCAGCCGACACGCAATGATGAGCGCCTAAATATCCATAATGCTAACATACTCCAAGCATGGAGAGAAAATGTAGATTGCCAACCATTCCTCTCTCGGTATGTAGTTCTAAAATACATTTCCAAATATGCTTCCAAAGCAGAGGGGAGATCAGAGACCTACCACCATATGTTGACCAGAATTGCATCTACGTCACATCTAGATGACCCTGCCTCAACTTCTTATCGCTGCTTGCACTCAGAAGCAATTGTAGACCGTGACATAAGTGCCCAGAAAATTTTCCATATGCTCCAAAAGTTACCCCTTGTCACATGTAGCCGCACCTTCACCAAACTCAATGTTGTTCATCAAATATTTCGTCGAATCTCCTATGATTTGCTTAACTTCTTATCTGGATCCACTTTCATTGATGCATATCTAATACGCCCTATTTTTCTCGACCCTATATGTTTGTTTGACCTCGCAAAACACTGGACATATAACCAAGCACGAAAAAATGAAAAGTGGAAAAAAAGAAACATCCCCACAGTTTTCCATGTATGGCCACTTTTTACTACCATACCAAACAAATATTTTGATAACTTTGTTGAGTTCTGTTGGAGTGAGATACTTTTATACAAACCCTTTCGTTCCTTCTCTGAAGATATAAGCCTTTCAAATGAAGACATTGTGGCTACCTGGGAGACCATAAGAGATCAATACCATGTCTGGCATGTTGATTGCATCCCAATGCCCACTCCTAATGACCAAAAATTTGAATATGAGCATAGCCATACTAACATACAACCAAACATGGAGATGAATGAATGGCAATGTTTATCAAGATTGGTCCCTACCGACAATATCAACTTCACTTCTCTTGATATGTTGGGACTTCGAGAGATTGAAACTTCCCACCCATGGGATCAACTCAAGGTATTACAAGATACATTAGACACCGCACCAAGATTCATCAACTATCATCGAAGGAATACAAGAGTACTACAAGAAATTAATCCGTTATTTCCTTCCAGAAATACATTTTCTACAAATCAACACATTGCATTCGACATCATCATGCATCACTTCCAAGTAAAAGAACCAAAATAACCATTGAAGATGATCATCCAAGGCACTGCAGGCACATGAAAATCCTAACTTATACACTGCATCAAAGAAGCACTATCTTCTCAAGCACCATATGGCGATAACCCACTATTGCTTCTTGCCCCTACTAGAGTTGCAACATTTAACATACATGCAACCACTATACATGCAGGACTTAGGATTCCTATCAAGGACATGAGGCCTTTACATGGTCAGTCCCTTGCAGTGTTCCAAGAAGAGATGAAACATATTCACTACATTCTAATTCATGAGATGATCTTCATAGGATCTAGAATTTTTATGCAAATTGAAAGTCACTTGCGTGAGGTATTTCCAGAAAAAAATCACTGCTCATTCGATTCCTGTTCAATAAATCTTGTGGGTGACTTGGGTCAATTACCACCAGTAATGGACAAACCTCTTTAAGCAGGAGAAACTATAGGCAAGAGCTTATGGACAAACTTTACCACTGTATTCAAGTTGGAAAAAATATTCCGACAACAAGGCATCTCTGTCACCCAGTCCCACTTCCGCCAGTTGTTAGCCAACCTTCACAATGCTACACCAACCATTGATGATTGGAACCTCCTTCAATCTAGGACTAAAAATTTCTTATCCATTGAAGAACGACTATTGTTTGATTCTTCAATCCACCTATTTGCAACAAACATTCTTGTCGACAACCATAACAAGTTCATGCTTCAATCCTTGAATAAGCCAATCGGACGCAATGCTGCAGAATTACTTGGTGCTTCAAATGAACACCATCATGATGATGATCAATTGGAAAAACATACCTTGCTATGTATAGGCCAACGAATTCTATTATCCTACAATTTATGGGTCCAAGCAGGATTAGTCAATGGTTCTCTCGGAGTAGTCATGCAAATTGTATATGCACCAGGAACTAACCCTCCAAATTTTCCAACATATGTTGTTGTGGAATTTGATAAATACATTGGCCCTCCATGGGACCAAACCCAACCAAA
>JZKD02S1968612.1:0-51275 GCA_000966675.3 Picea glauca | reverse complement strand
TTATAGGATTTTTCTCCATAACTTTTAGAAGAAATCTATTGATATCCAATTTTGTATCCATCGAATTAAAAAAGTATGAACCAATTTTGCCCAGTATCTTCCTCCATTTTCATTCTTATCTTTAGCCCTTACATTTCTCCTTTGAACCACTTACTTTTATAGATTACTTTCTTTTGAGTTACCTTCCCATATACTAGGCAAATAATTTATGCTCCAACTACATGTACCAAATTATGTTCCCTAACAGTGATATATATACCCTTCAACATTAAACAATCTTTTATCTATTTATTTATATCATGAAATATATGTTGATAGATTTACAATTCAAAATTACTTTATTCTATATGCTTTTATCCCATTCACAATGTTAAATATACTTTATATAAATTCAAATATTCTTTTATTATCCTTTGTTTTATTCTGTTAAATGTTGATATGTTAAAATTTCTTATATTAAGTTTATATATGTTTAATCTATACATTGTTATTTTTGTTCAAACTCTTCAATATTCACAAAATCACCATGGAACCTGTTATAACCCTATATTTCATAGTATCAAATGGTGACTGAGTATTTTCTCTCATTAATATCATATTGGAAATAATATTGTATTCTGCAAATGATTTCAAAAAAGAAAAATAAAGGAGAAAATAGGCAGGGTTTGCACAGTTAAATTGCAGCCTAGGTTGATGAAAATAAGCATTAGATTATAATATAAAGTCTAAAAAAAAAAATATTTTCCTTATGTGTCATTGGCACATGTTTTTACCCAAAGTCAGAAGGTGACATGACAGTTTGTCATGTAGCGCTTAATCCTCACACTAATCTCATTGGCAGAATCCATCATTTCCAAGATCAACGATCCTCAGGATTTTCGGACCCCCGACCTTTCTACATTTAACGACTGGGGGGGGTCTGAAAAGTGGTTTTGCCCATCGTGGGTCCTAGCTAACATGGTGCCCCCTCGTCATTTCAAACCCCCCCTCCCAATACTACTTACCCCCTCCCCCCCCTCTGGAATCCCGCTCCCCCCTCGCCCCATACCACTTAACCCCTCACTTACACCTCCCCTCCACTCATCCTACCTCTCCCCATTCCCTCCTGTCACATTGTCCACTTCCCCAACTACTCTCCCCCTCCTGACTCAACACTTGTATGTAGCGCTTAATCCTCGCACTAATCTCATTGGCGACATCCATCATTTCCCAAATCAACGGTCCTCAGGATTTTCAAACCCCTTCAACCTTTCTACCTTTAACAACGGGGGGTCCGAAAAGTGGTTTTCCTCGTCGTGGGTCCCACCTAACATGGCTCCCCCTCGTCATTTCGGACCCCCCTCTCCTAATACTACTTA
The DNA here is from genome assembly GCA_000966675.3 of Picea glauca. Classification (NCBI taxonomy): domain Eukaryota; kingdom Viridiplantae; phylum Streptophyta; class Pinopsida; order Pinales; family Pinaceae; genus Picea; species Picea glauca. The sequence continues at coordinate 49,917 of JZKD02S1968612.1, read as the reverse complement.
CCACCTACCCCCGCCCTCTGGAATCCCGCTCACCCCTCGCCCCATACCACTTAACCCTCCGCTTACACCTATCCTCCACTCCCCCTACCACCCACCATTTCCGCCTGTCACATCCTCCACCTCCCCGGCTACTCTCCCTCTCCCGACTCAACACCTATCCTTCACTCACTCTACCTTCCACCTCCATCCTGTCACATCCTCCGCACTCCCGATACCTCTCTCCCCTCGCATCTACTTTCCCCTCTTACCACACGCCACCTGTCCCTTCATTTTCGTTACCATCCACCTTTCCACCTATCCCTACCACTTCACTCCCACATCCACGCATCCCATATCCCTATTGGACACTTGTCCCCACGTTATCCTATTCATAACCATTCACATTTTCCCCCATGACCATTTCATTGACCACAACTCACCCCTTGCCCCATACCACTTAACCGCCCGCTTACACATGTCCTCCACTCACCCTACCTTCCCGCCTGTCACATCGTCCACCACCCCGACTACTCTCCCTCTCTCGAATCAACACCTGTATGTAGCGCTTAATCCTCACGCTAATCTCATTGGCGACATCCATCATTTCCCAGATCAACGGTCCTCAGGATTTTTCGAACCCCCCTGACATTTCTACATTTAACGACGTGGGGGGGGTCCGAAAAGTGGTTTTCCTCGTCACGGGTCCCACCTAACATGGCGCCCCCTCGCCATTTCAGACCCCCCCTCCTAATACTACTTACCACCTACTTCCCCCTTCGGAATCCCTCTCACCCCTCACCCCATACCACTTAACCCCTCGCTTACACCTATCCTCCACTCACCCTACTGCCCACCATTCCCGCCTGTCACATCCTCCACCTCCCCGAATACTCTCCCTCTCCCGACTCAACACCTGTCCTTCACTCACTCTACCTTCCGCCTCTATCTTGTCACATCCTACACACTCCCAATACCTCTCGCCCCTCACATCTACTTTCCCCTCTCACCACACGCCACATGTCCCTTCATTTTCATTACCATCCACCCTTCCACCTATCCCTACCACTTCACTCCCGCATCCACACAACCCATCTCCCTATTGGACACTTGTCCCCATGTCATCCTCTTCATAACCAATCACATTCCCCCCATGACCATTTGACCGACCACTTCCCCGTAACGAGCCTGTGCTAAGCTAAACTATCATCACCATCACCCACCTTCAACTGCAAGTTTTTCTCCCGACGAAATTGTTCGAAGAAACAGATGGAAAAATTATTCGAAGAGATAATAAACAGAGTTCGTGGAGGTAGTGTTTACCTCGTGGAGGTAAAAAATAATCTATATTATTTTTTTGGGCATTGCCTTTCCCCTGGTTCAGGGGTATGCTAGTTTACGATATGACAACAAATTTCTATAAATCACAATTAACCACGACCTAAACTTTTCAACAAGAGGAGACTTCGTAAAAATTTGATGGGGGTTAGCGTAGGAGATAACAACCATCCAAACAATGTCTTCCGCAACTGACACGTGTCGAAACACAAACACAAAATATTCCTTACAATTTTAAAGTGAACAACGACTTCAACGTGGACCGCCTTCACTTATCTAGGTGGCCCTACTCTTTGCTTAGGTTAGGGCACCGAACTTGTGGTGTGGCACATGTCCACTTCAAGCGTGACGGGAGCCCTTTTCCTTTCCTTGGATCATATGGTGGTGCATGTGACTATCACCTTCGAGGCTGTCGCTTTAGTCTTATCGACGCTTGAGCCTCGAGATTCCCCATGGTCATGTGGCCCTCGATTGAGTCCATTTGTTTTTTCTAGGGTTATAAATATATTCACATTCAAATTTTAGATTCAATTAACAAAGAGAGTAACGTATAATTAAATACATTGAAAAGATGAATTTAAAATATGAAGAATGAGGTGATTTACTATTCCACTTATTAATTGTAACAATGATCATTTAACTTAATAGTCATTTGTTTAAAATAAAAATATTTGAATAATAACAATATTTGTTAACATGTCAACAAATGTAAATAATATTTTTATTTATAAACAAAAATTGAATATATGTATTTCATAGGACTTGTGTGGCTTATAAAGGGGCATGGGATAATAGTAAATGTAGATCTATTTCTTTCGAGGGATATTTAAATGGAGTTGGTGTTCTTATAATTAAGAGTGATTGGTAATTTGGATAACATTAAATTGAAATTTATAAAGTGTCCATCAATAACATGCTTTTGGTGAATAGTTTATTTTTTTAATTAATTTTTAGGGATTATTTAAAATTGAAGAATACATGGTGATCCATTTATCACAATATCTTAGGTGTGCATTAATTAATGTTCTTAATATTTTTTAGATGAGACAATGTTTTTAATATATTTTGATATATAAATATGAATTTACACATTTTATTTTTGTTTTGGTTGGAGAACAATTGTAAATTAATGGATTTTTTGTTTTAAGAAAAAAGATGTTAAGCACAAACCTCCCTAGTAGATGTTGAAATAGATGACTTGACATCGTCACTGCAAATTATATTTATATGTTTTCTTTTTGTACTTTCCTTTATAACAATTTTATTGGAATTTACTCATGTAATGCATGAAAATAAAAAATCATTATGTGGAATTTCCTAATCCCATAAAATCCGAGGATATTCACAAATAGATGACTCCATTTTGCTATTTTTTTGCTCTACGTACCTCTTCGCTTGATGGGTAAAGCCATAGATTTTGACTTGACGATGATTATCATTACGATGCCGATGATGACATTACCCTTCATTGAGACCATTGTTGGTCAATATGTTTTTCATTTTCTACCTTGTTAGAATCACAAACTTAAAAAAATATTTTTCCCATGATGTTTGAAGTCTTGTCCACCTCCTAGTTTCACTTTGAAACTCATAGAAATGTGTTCTTATTTCTGTAGTATTTATTTTCGTCTTAAATATAATTCTTTATAATTTTCATCTTTAAATGGATAAAACCACAAACTTTGATTTAATATATATAACGACTTGGTTTGAATGTATAACATAATAAAACTAAGTCAAAAAAGACTAAACCACCTTTTTTTGTTTGTCACCATCCAAAGAAATTGTAATTTTGGATTGATGAAATTATTATTTTTAATGTAAAAATGAATTTGTCACCCTTGAATACCCCTACCGATCTGGATTGGATCAATACATAATTTATCATTTATCTTGGTACTTTATGGGTGGAACAATTGGAGGCATTGGCTTGCAGGGCCCATTTTAGTGGTAGGTCCTAGTTTGGAGATTTGCGGTCAATAACATTTTAGAGAAATTTTGAGGCCTAAAATATAATTTTTTGGGGTCAAAACTTAGAAATCATAAATCACAACCCCTTGAGACTAATATACACATCGAGACCTTTCCAACGGTGCAAAAATCACCTCAATCAAGGCTTATATGTGGAAGTTATTACTCCCGCAAATTGACCTACCTTGTTGACCACCATGGTATGAGTGGATGCCGTGCCAACCCCCATTGCTCAAATATATGGGGCTAGCCACATGTGTACTTTCAAGAATATTCTAGAAGGTCCAAAACCTTATCGCTAATTTGGGGTTGAGGATAAAAAAACCCTAACCCTAGATGACTATCGAGTTATGTTAAATACTAGGGCACCAGGAAGAGAAGGGGTTCCATTCTTTAGCATTGTACTTGTTCCGTAGTTGAGAAGAACATATAGGAGTGGCATTTTGAGAGAATAACAGAGGAGGTAGGACATTTGGTAGCATCCATTCAGAATGCGGTGTAAAAAGAAACTCCATAGTGAGTGGCCCTTTATTTGTAATTGCATTTCATAACTAAAGAAAAAAGAGCATAGCATAGGCCTAACCTTCTAGCTGGGTTTTTCTCTTGTATCGAGTTTCCCAGGATACATCTTGTGTTCAATGTTGTGGATGATGTGTTTATTTTCTTGTTCTTTCATTTTAATTTCAGTTATTTCATAAATTCAAATATTAAGATAGTAACAATTAATCTGGGATCTAAGGAAATAATTTGCACAATCTAAGATTTTTATAATATTGTAAGATATGTTGTGACAATTTGTCCCAGTGAAATATCCATGGCATATTACATATTATATTGGTTCATAGTAGGTTTCATTGGGGTGTTTGTGTAAATTTCTAGGATCCAGGAATTGGCTTAAGAAGGAAGTCGCAGAACCATAACCATGGAGAATGAGTCTATTCATAACAATCCTCAAGATGTAGTGGAAGAGAGATTTTAAAAGTTGGAAGAACAAGTAGTCGACATCTCATGAAACATATCCCTCCTCATGGAATCCATAGAAAACAAGTTTAAACCTTTCATGGAGGTTGGTGGCTATAAGTTATAAGATGGATTTGATTAGAAACCGGGAGATAGTGAAAACCTAGAAAATGAGTCGAGAAAACAACCTGAGAAAGAGAAACCAAGTTCTAGTGCCATTACTCCTTCTCAACCTCTGTTTAAAATGGAAGAGAAAGTGGACATCAAAACCTATTAAGGTGAGATCAATGTTGTTAACTTGAATAAATCATTGCAACATTTAGATGTATATTTTAATGTCCATAACATAGATGAAGCATAAAAACTTCATTTTCTTGATTGAAACTATATATCCATGCACTAACCTGGTGAACAAGGCACACAAAGACACATAGGCGGGAGGGTGATCCACTAGTAATTAAGTGGGGGGATTTTAAACCCTCATCAAGTACCAATTATACCCCATTGGATATGTAGAGGACCAATGGATCTGTTGGCATCACTTCAGGTAGAGGCAAGGGCAAAGAGTGCAAGAGTACACTAATGAATTTAGAAAGATGGAAATCATGTTGAGTATATATCATGAGAACCCAGGTGTACTTCTGAAGTATCTGGGGGGTCTACATGGTCATTTTTGAAATAAAGTGATGCTCTTCAAACCAAGGACCTTTGATGAATCATGTGTGAAAGCATAATATCTTGAGAACATAGGCCATAAGAAAGGAAATCCAAGTGGTTCTAAATAGAAATACCACCAATATGCTTCCAAGGAGGGGAAGAAGAAGTGGAAAGGAAAAGACAAGAAGACAACAACCATTTCACATCAATGAAAGGATCCAAATAAGAACTACAACCATTGTAATATTGATTGTCACACTAAAGATAAGTGTTTGAAGATACATTCATAATTTAATCCAAAGAACTATAAGAAGGATGCCAAGAAGAAGAACCTGCTAGAAAAAGATTTAGGCAACTAGGTAGAGAGTATCTCAGATGTGGATGAGAATATTTTTTTCATTTCAGTGCAAAATGAGGTGAATCTAGGTAGCCTTCATCACAAGGAAAAGAAGGAGATGACAAAAATCTTCCATATCAAGATCTAGGTAAAAAATACTAAGGTAGATGATTTATTTGATTCTGTCTCACAAGCCAATTTCATAGCAAATAATCTAGTCAACAAGCTTGGGTTGGAGGTTCATGATCATTTGAGCCCATATACATTGGGATGAGTGAATAAGGATGCATAGATTAGAGTCACTAAATAGTGTAAGATCGAGTTTGTTATAAGTGTATATTTTATTGATGAAGTGGAATTAGATGTAGTACCCTTTGTGTGTGTTGTAGTGTTTGGAAGCCCCTACATGTATATAAAGGATGTGATCTTTAAGTGGAGAGAAAACCGGTACCACCTGATCAAGAATGGGAAGTATTACATCATAAATGCACACAAAATAAATTCAAATATCTCTTTAGTAAGTGATAACCAAGCCAAAAAATTGATCAGTTCTAGTAAGAATTATGCATTTCTTTTCTTAAGAGAGAATAATCCAAGGGAGGAATTAGCAAGAGTAAAGGAATCTCTAGAGGGATGTACCAAAAAAAAGAAAGTTGGAGGAGTTTTTGCAGGCATATAGAGGAGTATCCTAAGAGCCTAAAGGGTTACCTCCTAAGAGGGAAGTGGAGCACAATATACAATTGTTTCCTGACTCCCCATTACTGAATATTGGGTTGTATAGACAATCTATTTTAGAAGCAGACGAAATGAAGAAATAGTTGCAACATCTGCTGGAGTAGGGAGTGATTAGACCAAGCACTTCACCTTGTGGGTCACCTATCATCATAGTACCCAATAAGGATGGTACTTGGTGAATGTGTATCGACTACAAAGCTTTGAACAAGATCACACTCAAGAATCGATAACTTCTTCCCATGATTGATAATTTGTTAAACTAGTTTCAACATGCCAAGTATTTTACCAAGTTGGATCTCAAATCAAGATACCACTAGGTACGTGTTAAATAACAAGAGACTTGGACTACTACCTTCAAGACAAGGTCTGTATGAATGGTTGGTCATGTCTTTTGGTTTGTGTAATGCACCAACTGCATTTATGCAATTCATAAATGTTGTATTGTGTCCCTATTTATATTAATTTGTAATCATGTATTTGGATGACATATTGGTTTATAGCTCTACCTGGGAAGAGCACATATTATATCTCATGTAGGGGTTATAAATTATGAAAAAGAATAAGCTGCTAGATAACCTCAAGAAATGTGAGTTTGCACAACAATCATTGATGTATTTGGGGTACATGACTGGTGGAAGGGAATTCATGATAAATCTCATAAAGATGAAGACCATCATCAAGTGGTTAGTTCATACTAATTTCATTAAAGTTAGGGGATTTGTTGGGGTAACAAAATACCTACAAAAGTTCATATCATCATTTTTAGTGGTAGCTACGCCACTCCACACCATAACAAAGAGTGGTAAGGGTTTCTAGTGGAGAAAGAACCAATAGAAAAGTTTCGACAAGTTGAAACGAAAGATCAATCAAGCACTAGTTCTCACATTACCTAACTTGCAGAAGCCTTTTGAAGTGGATATTGATGCAAGTGGGTATGTTATGGGAATAGTTTTGATGCAAGGAAGTAAGCCAGTATGCTACCATTCTAAAATGTGTGATGGGGGAATCCTAAACTACCCTACCTATGATAAGGAACTCTATGCCATAGTTCAAGTTGTTAATAAGTGGAAACACTATTTTATAGACAAGGAAACTGTTATCCACATTGATCACTAGTGCGTACAATATTTGTAGGCCTAGAGTAATCTTTAGTGAACCAGACATTACAAGTGGATGGGGTTTTGCAACAATTTAATCTAGCTATTAAATATAAGAATGGAAACACTAATAAGTTGTAGACATGCTTTCGATACCACCCACATCCAAAATTACAGCTTTGGGAACTCCTATGCACATGGATCCTTTTACCCATGATGCATACATAGAATTTGAGGAATTTAAAGAGGTGTTTCAACAACTACAAGGACAAATTTGTATAAAATAAGGTGATGGTAAGGCTACCTATCATCTCCAAAATGAGTTTCTCTACAAGCTTGACACACTCTATGTTCCTAAAGGTGAAAGATTGCATCTTATTAGAGAGGCTCATATCTCCAAGGTTGCAAGATAGTTTCCAAATTACAAAGGTATGTGTATTGGTCCAAAATGAAAGGAGATGTAGCTTGGTATAACAAAATATGGATGATTTGTTTTTCGAGAAATCCCAATAATAGAAATAAAGGTTTATACCATTCCTTAGTACATGTACCTGCTCGACCTTGGGAAAGCATTTCCATGGAGTTTTTGTGTGGTTTTCCAACAAATAGGAAGGGATATGACTATATCTTTGTGGTAATTGATATGTTCAACAAGATGTACATTCTCATGCATTGTAAAAACACCATCAAAGGACAATAAACAACAAAAATGTTCTTTGAATAGGTCTAGGTGTAGTTTGAAATTCCAAGGAGAATCATCTTAGACAAAGATACTAGATTTCTCAATGCCTTTTGGATTTCACTTTGGGAAAAGATGGATACTAAGTGGAAGAGATATGCAACATTCCATCTACATATAGATGGGAAGAAAAAAGTAATCAACAAGACTTTGGTTCAACTTTTGAGGGGTTACAATAAGAAACAACCAAAGACCTGGGATGGAAATTTGATCTACATTCAACACTCTTATAACTGAGTAGTCCATACTTCTACTGGGAAGTCCACTTTTGAAACTTGCTTTGGGTATTTTCCACCTTCACTCTTGGATGTTGTCTATGGAAAAAAAGGAGTGAGGGAAGACATCACAAGAGAAGTATGGAAAGAAAATAAGTTTGTTGAAAAGATTATGTAGATCCATTTGCAAGTACAAGAGACACTAAATAAGTCATAGGAAAAGTACAATGCCCAACATGATCAACACATAATAGATAAATTATTCAAAGTGAGAGAAATAGTTTGATTACAAGTGAATAAGAAAATACTATCGGTGTAGCATGCCCCAATACCACTGAGGAACATTATGTGCGAAAATACACATTAAAAATTAAGATTTCTACTTAATCATCTCCTGTAGCTTACCAGCTACAGATCACACACAGATTTAACTGCTTGACTGATACCATCATTCTAAATGAATCTAACAACATATATTAAAAGGTGAATGAAACTATTCAATAAAAACAAGAACACACAATATTCATATAAAACATTTACATAGAAAAATATCATCATAAAAACAATAGAGAACTTATCTCTTAATAATTAACCAACTGGCTGCATACAAAGGATGAACCTCCCAGCGATAGGCATTGTTTTTAATTTCTTTCAACAACATGCCACCCTTTAGCTGAGGCTATGAGTCCACAAGGAGATTCAATCCTCTAAGTTATCCATTCTCCACACACAACAACCCCAAAACCCAGGTTACCCTCTATTCCCCACAACGTGCACAAACTAAGGAATTGTTAGAAAAATAGGAACGCAGAGAAATATAATAAAACAAGTGCGGAAATAAAACACATAAGATACACAATAAAATAGAGACATAGATATACATGGTTCATCCAATGTGGGATACGTCGACTAGAGAAATTTCCAGGTCCTTCCTTTATTATTATCCTACAAATGAAGCGATACAACCTACAACATACCCACGGTAACTTCCTCTTCTTTCTCTCACAATATCCTCTCTCAAAATAAAATATTCACTCACATACACAATCACAGTACAATTCCCTCATAAAATAGGGTTTCCTTCTAGGGAAAAAAACCCTAACATAACTTCTATCATCAGATCTGTGAACTGATAATGAATGGTCCATATTGACTACAAAATTACAATATTTAACAAGGAAAATTTCCCAAAAAATTCTCTTCGGGGGCACTACCCCCGAACCCTCACCAAGGGGGGCTCCCAAAAGCCCCCCCCCTCCTTGCAAGAGATGTGGGGGTAAATCCCCCCCACACCCCCCCGTCAAGTAATGGGGTCCAAACGTGGCTGAAACAAGACCTCTGAGTTAGGAAGATAATCAAGCTCCACAACCAACATGAATGGGACCCGCCTTCACTGCACACAGTCCCTCGAGCCTTCCCACTTTCCTCCAGGGATCCAATGCACCTAGTTGACCAAAAATCCTCCCAGCTACACCAAGAGTTCTCACAACAACCTTCACAAGGATCTTGATTCATTTCCTCAACATAAAAATGTTTTACATACCTACAACCCGATTTACAAGCACATATGCCTCTTTCTCATCATAGACACAACCAAACAATGGGTTCCTTCAAGAACAACATGGATGGTTCTCTTTCCAACACTCAACTCCTCTCTTTCTATCTAAATTTTGCATGTAAAACTTGTCTCCCTTCTTCATACGAATTTCCATTATTTTCCCTTGTTTTCTTGACTCTCACTCTTCCCAAAGATGATTGTACTTTAGTCTATGCTCCCCAATAACTATGGGATGTTATTTATCACACCCACCCTCTTACATGAGTTTAATGATTGGATTTGGGAACACTCAATTAACAATTTAGAAGTTATACACAACGATAATAATTTCAGGAATGTGGGTTAGATTAATACCCATGAATAAATCCCCCTTGGACCCCCTATCTCTTGTGAAATCGTATCCCCCCCCCATCGTTCTTCATCCCTTTCGTATCACAGCCAACGATTACTATTTTTATTAATTATTTCAGTGCACAAAATATATCATTCGACCTATGACCACATCAAACCAATACGGGCTCTTTTCCCCAACATATCGGCTCACCAACCTAAATCACATTTATACAATTTCATTATAATTCATGGGAATTTAAATTGGGGATGTTATATTTCCCTCCCCCTTGTTTTTTCACTGACCTCAGTGCACAACACACATTACAAAACTAGGCTCTCTAGCCTTTAATCTATATGTAGGCTCTCCGACTCAAAAAATAAATACATAGGCACTTTGACCTAAAAACCATAGATACATAGGCACCCCAACCCATAGCGTACATATATACATAGGAACTTCGACCCAAAAACCATAGAGACATAGGAACCCTAGCCCAAAACATATACATGCATAGACACTCTGATCCAAAAAACATAGATACATAGGATCCCTAATCCAAAACGTGCAATTTAATTTCACAATTCATCATTTTGGCAACAATTCCAACCTGTGGTATTTAATTCATTACAGTGTACACCTCTTTCCTCTAGCTCCAACTACAATATCTTTCATACCTTGTCAGTTTCTACAACAATTCCAACCAACAAACTCTCATTCCCCTCAACCTACATAACCCAAGGAAGTGTACCCCATTCTATGCATCACAGTCCCTTATGTTTTACCACTTCAATTCCAGGGCTCCAGCACAAGGTCAGATAGGAATTCTCTGAGTTGTGGCTCCAAGAACTCCAACTACAATAATGAAATCTCCAACTTTCAAATAGTTGCAATTGTGCCTCCTTCACAACATATTGACACAACTCTAGTGGAAAGAAAATACACAACATGACATATAATTTCATGCAACTGTCCATAACAATCAAAACACAATGCAATGAACTTAAATATACATAGCAACAACGTAGTAGACAAACAAAAGCATTCAGTCACATAAAACATAGATGCATAAACGTCATTCAAGCACAACAAGAAACAATTAATAAGAAGAAACTTAAAACAAACTAAACAATAATTAACCCATCTTTCAACATAATTAACATAGTGATTACAATCACTTATTCATATGGTTGTTTCTCTATTACACGAGCAACCATGGCAAGAATTTAGCTCACTGTTCTTGTCACTGTGAGCTAAATGGCCACCCTCATGACACACCCTCATGATCAAGGGCATCATGTCATATGCATTCTTTAGTTCCCTCCCCCTTTCCATCCTCACCCTCCAAGATTAGGCATCCCCTTCACTACTACACAATCCCTCGGGTGATCTGTCATTTTCCAAGGTGTTCTTGCACAAGGGGAGCACCAACTCACTACCATATTTTTCACTGGAAATTTGTAACTTATGGAAATCATAGGGTTCCAACATTGTAACAATAGCCCTCCTTCCAAGATTTCCAACTTTAATATCCATCATGTCATTTGTATCACACACAACAGTCATCATGAGATATCATCATAGCAATTTATTTATTAATTTTTCAAATATGTTTCATATATGAAATCAAGTTTCCCAAGCATGAGATTTATTCTCAAGATGTTTGTCTCTTGCAACAACATACATCGATCTTTATTATGGTCTTACACCATTTCTATATCCAATACCATTTTTCCTTCAATTTTTCTCACTTTAATTCAATCAAACATATTGTTAGCGTATTATAACAATTTCCAATCATTGATTTCTCAAATCTATTCTATACATGAAATACAACTTCCATGCATGAGTTTTCTTCCCATTATGTTTGTCTCTTGCAGCTATAGATATCAACCTTCTTTATGGACTTACATTGCTACCATATCCAAGACCAATCTTCCTACAATTTTTCTCAACTTTACTCAGCCAAACAATTGTTAGTATTCATGCACATTATCATTTCATTGCAACATTTGAAATCGGTCTATGAAGTGATTTCAATTATATTATTATAAAATTCAATAACCTCCAACTATTATTCATATTAAATGGAATGTAACCATCATTCCTTGTACACACATTATTTAGCATACCATGTTTTTCATTATACAATCAAACTCTACCAATGACAAAACCAATGTGTTGATACTCATGGTCACATCCACACAATGCATCCTTGCATTGACTCTGGAATACCACATGTCCATGTCATGTATTCCACTATATGAGTTGGAAGGTCTAGCCATTGCCTTACCATGTATCAAGGCCCTTTTCAATTACTTCTCTGATTATTTGGATACCTTCTTCTTCAATATGTACATAACACTAGGACCATCACCCCTTAGTGCTATTTAGTGTCGACAAAGAGGTTGCAGTACAAACATCAATTCAACAAGGAAAGACCATTAAACACTTGTATGGTGCTATACCCTTTCCACACCCAACCACAACATGGCCTCACACATGGTTTTTTCTATTGGAATTCATTATTATAGAAGGATATATCTCCTGACTTGACTTGGTTATAATCTCATAACCAATATAACATAATATGCAATTAAATTTTGCATAAATGCATTCAAGTAGTAAATAATATCTGCATGCTCAAGGCCTACTACCTTTACATCAATTCAAATATTGAGAACTTAACTTGGGGAATTGTTACTTCAATTCCCTTCAACATTTATTCATCATAAGCAACCCAAATGGATACCTACATGGATGTTATTACATTACTTGATGCTACCTGATCCACTGGTACTTTGTAGAAGCTCATAGGTTTCCTTCACCAACCTCTTGATCAATATTCCGACCTTCTTCATTTTCCTTCATATGGATGGCTACCTTAACCAACAATATCATCATCCTTTTTGGCCATGCTATAATCATTTTTCTTGGATACACAATCCATCATTAGTTTTATTCAAATACCATAGCATCATTATTTAAATAGACTACTCTCAGTCTACAAGCATGTCATATACATGTCTAGGCATGTCCACATGCACTCATGCACATCAATATGCATTAGTAAATTAATCTCATCATTCCTATTTCATGTACACACACTCTATCTTTCTTATATGCATCACACATAAATTCTATCATGCACTCCAATGCACATTTATTTCAGCTTTATATATTTATTTAGTTGTTGTTGTAGATGACTGTCCTTGAATTCCTATAGAACCTTGTTGTCCTGTGCACTTACATTCTACTCAACGATGCACTATTGGCCCCTATTTTGAATCATCTAGCCAAGCTCCACTTGGCCATTCTGCATTTCCAACCACTAGATCCGCTAGTGTTTCCATCTCACTACTGCTTCCTTTATGCAGAGAATCTTGTCCCAACATATTTTGGATAACTTTCTCAATATTCATAGTGTTGTAACATGCACTACTGTAGTTGAATATTAGCACTGCAATTTAATTAACCATTCCCCATTTCCTCGACGAAACCAATCTTGAGATACCATTCTCATTAATTGACATTTCAACATTTTGAAATATTTCTTTTATGTCATCTTTCTAATACTCTTTTCCATCCATGGATTTTCTCAATTTTAAATACCTCTCTTCACTTCATTAAGTGATTCATTATGAAGCACTACTTTTCCACTCAATACCACTCTGCTCCAAATGGAATGCTACACTTCTCCATTTTCACTTGTACCTCGCTTCCACTGTGCACTCTGATAACATAAATGGATTTCTTACTCTTAATAATTTTAGAAACTTTTTTCTATATCATATCTAAGAATTTCCTCTTCTTGCGTTCCTATGCTTGCACATAGAGATGACTCATCCACCCATGAGTCAACCTCATCTCATGACATCCTTTTTCCTTCTCTTGTAGCAAGCTTTGTATCATTCACTACATTTCTTCCTTCAAAGCTATGGAGTATTTCCTTTCCTTTATGTTCCCATTATCGACATACTTGACCTATAGGAATCATTTTTTCATATGAGAATGCTTGTTTATTTTCCTTTGCAATCCATTTAGACTCTATAGTAGTTGAATATTAATATTCCTCTTCTCTTCCTTATACCTTTGTTAACCTTGCATCACCTTGTCTAGAGCCTCCACTTCTCTTCACAACTCTTTGATGCTTCATCCAATTTCACAAGCTTGACATGCTTCCTTGTCCAATGGACCCTGAGATTAATATAGAATATAACCACACAATCCTCATTGTGGAATCTTATCTTCTTTCTAGAAAATCCTTCACACAACACTCTCTGTTGGAGTGTTTCTCTGCTTATTAACAATTCTTTGTTAATAAACTCTGTCCCTTTTTACTTTTCCAAGATATTGCATTTCAAAGGTGCCTCTACACTTATGCATAGGCACTATCATGAGTTTCAATACTCTTCCTTACCCAACAATTACCTATGGCACTTGGCTCTATTAGTTGGAAATGTTTCTCCAAATTTTGACATTATTTGGAAAAATCCTTACATCTAGTAGTTACATGGTTCATGGAATCCAATTCCACTTTCTCTTGCGACTTTATGGAGAAACTTGATGCTCTCCTAGAAAAATTATACATTTTTCCATGATGTCCTCTAGATTAAATTTCCAATGACCATACTCATGCTTCAATCTGATTTACAAGCTAAAAGTTATGCCTTCATGAAATTCCATTCTACTCAATGGTGTCCTTCAAGTTCACCAGAAACCTTCCTTCTGATTCCTTGAGAATCCTCCGGATCAAAACTAAATTCTAAGAAAATATAGGGATTCTCCTATCCAATAGATTTCCAATGAATACTTTATTTGTAACATCCCCTAGTCCAACCGAGGGAGATTACGGTGCAGAATAAACATAAAAATAAAATTTCTACTAACTAAATTAATTATTTTACTATTAGTTTATTTCATGTAGCTTACAACTACAACATTAAAATAGATTTAGCTATTGCCCATAACCATAAAACAAATGCATCTAAAGCATACCAAATTAACATGAATGTAGATTAATCATTCACACAATAGCATATAAATCATTCTCAAATACACGGAGTTCATGCATGACAATAACACATGCAAACAACACGACAACAAAATAGAAAACTTATCTTTAAACAAGAGTTGTCCAACCAACTACTTGGGATGGACGTTCCACCCAACCACAGACTGAATATTCCAAATATCAACAACCAGTCACCCCCGAGTTGAGGCTAGCAATCCAAAAAATAAGGTGGTCTCTCACATTCCACTTACAACTCATAAAAAT
Organism: Picea glauca; assembly: GCA_000966675.3. Lineage (NCBI taxonomy): Eukaryota > Viridiplantae > Streptophyta > Pinopsida > Pinales > Pinaceae > Picea > Picea glauca. Next base: position 34,725 of record JZKD02S1968612.1, on the reverse strand, counting down.
CTCAATCCAATTGATATTTTCCTACAACTATCCTGATTTTCCACCAGCTCTCTTCCTCTTGACCTGTCCAACCCAAGGAATGTACCCCTTCACCAATATCAATCTCTCACACGTCCAATTCATTTATCAGGGTCTCTTGGGCACATGTAACAAGGAATATCTTAACTGAGAATTCAAGGGAAATTGTTGCTAAGAAAACTATCAACAAACCAACAACAAACACTTGTTGTTTCAATGCAACTCACACAAGAGTTCACTCTTCAGTCCTGACAACCTGGGTATTCATTTTTCCAGCTCCAATTCGCTCCAATTACACTCCAACATGCTCTATAAATATCCCTCCATGGTTGCATCAGCTTCAAGCTCTCTTTCTTTCTTTCTCCTTGCCTCCCATGCACAAAACTTGAATAACTAAAAACTATTGTCCAAACCCACACAAATTTCCTCTCTTTGGCTTGGCTTTCTTGATTCACACTCTTCCCCAAGATGATTGTACTCAACCCCCATGTTCTGAATAAATTTAGTATGTGACCACTCACACCCACCCTCTTACATGTATTCAATGATTGACTTTGGGAACACTTAATCAGAAATTGGAAGGTTCATATACAATTAGCAAATTTAAGAAAATGAGTGAAATTAATATACATGGGTATTTCCCCCTTGGACCCCTCTTGACCATTATCCTAGAGACTCCCCCCTCTTTTGTATTAATTCATTCCCCATATCTTGTCCATGTCCCCTTAGCAGCTCACATCACATTTATTATTAAAACATTGAAATACAATTCACATATTACATCACTTTGGAAATAGCCACACAATATATCTACATAAGAATTAATTAAACTAGGGATGTTACATTCCTCCTCCCCTACAATTGTGCGTCGTCCTCAATGCACTCTATGTTGATATATATATGAAAATTTACATCACAATACATAGAAATAAAATTCTGCAATTTAACAACTCCAGTAACAACTCCAACCAAAATCTCATGTTCCTTTAAACTCACTGACCCAAGGAATGAACCATTCGTTTATCAGAGATAACCCAAGGGATGTACCATCCATTTATCAGGGATAATCCAAGGGATGTACCATATTTTTATCAAGGCTAACTCGAGGAATGAGCCATTCCTTTATCAAGGTCCCCAACGCAGATGGCTAGGACTCGAAGATCCGGTTCCAGAATTTTAGCTGCTCAAAATGGAATATTGCATTATGTTTTCTTCAAAACTATAAAAACATTGCGTGTATTTTTCCAGCATGTTTTCTTCATGCTCCCATGTAGCATCTTCAGGACCGTAGTAGGTCCATTGAACCTTTACTATCCCTATGTCTTTTTTCATGAGAACTTTGACTTTCCGATCCAATATGTGTACTGGTTCCACTAGGAAATCCCCTTCGTGTTCCACCTGTATCACATTCCAATCAATTATGTGGTTAGGATTAGGCACATATTTATTTAACATTGACACATGAAATACATTGTGCATTCTCATGTATGTAGGAAAATCTAACATGTATGCAACTGGCCATATCTTTTCTAATATTTCAAAAGGCCCACAATATCTTGCTGCTAACTTCAGGAAACTTTCTAATCTCAATGAATTTCTCTTTTCCTTAACTTTTAAAAACACATGTTCTCCCACTTTAAATTCTTTGAAAACTCTGTTCCTGTCTGCATAACTCTTCTTCCTATCCCGAGCAGCCTTTAAATTCTGCTTTATCTTTGCCATCTGATCTTCCATTTATTTTAACAATTCTAGCCCAACAACTACTCTGTCTGTTGGATTATCCCAACTCACCGAAGTGTTACATTTTCTTCCATACAATGCTTCAAACAAACTCATCTTCAATGAGGCCCGGTACCCATTATTGTAGGAAAATTCAACTAAATGAATATAATTTTTCCACTTTGATGGTTGATCCATCACACACATTCTAAGTATTTCCTCAATTATTCTGTTAGTCCTTTATATTTTCCCATTTGAATCTGGATAATATGGTGTACTAAGATTTAAATCTGTTCCAAATCCCTTGAACAAACCTTTCCAAAAATTAGATGTGAACTTTCGATCTCTATCTAAAACTATTTCTTTAGGTATCCCATGTAGCCTAACAACTTATTTCATGTGGATATCTGCAATAATTGTTGCCTTGTGTGTAATCCTTACTGGAATAAAATGTGTTTCTTTAGTCAATTTATCCACCACCACCATGATGGAATCATGCTGCTTCACTTTTATGGTCAACTTAGTAATAAAATCAATCGTGACAATTTCCCACTTCCATTCCGGAATGGGCAATGGATGTAACAAACCTGTTGGGTGTTGGACATGAAGTTTTGGATGCAATAATGGGAGAAAAACCTAAGTATAAAGAAAGTGCACATGAGGAGACAACACACATATAGAAGAATAAATCAAGAGAGCGAGAGCGTAAAGCGCGAAAGGATGAAAACATGACATTCCAGAAATTGAAGAACAACAGAAAAGCTGCATGAAGAGTGAAAAACAAAAGAAAGAAAACAACCAGTTAATTGAGCTAGCCATGCCATGCATTGTAATGGACTATTTTTGGGATAGAATAGGGATTTAAGCCCTAGATTTTGGGTGTAAATATGTAATAGGTTGGGAGATAGAGGGGTATTGACACTGATCAGTGAGGTTTAAATATTATGTAAGAGTCATGAATGTAATAGTCAGTTAAAGATGAATAAAGAGAGAGTTTAGAGAGGATATTGTGTCTTGTGTTATATACTTGTCTATGTGTACTTATGATTTATTTTGTTATGCTTCGTAGACTAGAATTAGTTTATGGATTAATAATAACACAATATTCATAACTATGACTACGAATATATTAAGAAGAAGAATGTGAATCATAGAAAGTAATACTAACGAGAGATGAATCACCCACATAAATATAACAAGGAAGAATGAATCAACCATCTGTCTCCCTTTCCCTTACTACTGTGGAAGCCTACTTCTTGTAGTCCCAATAGATACACCGGGTGAGATTTCATCTGTGCAAGTAGGTGATGCCGAAAGGGACAGTGTTTGGTGGGTTTGTTGGTCATAGATAAACCAAACCTTGGATCTTACAACCCATGTGTAGAAAAAATAACCCACCACTAGGAATCTATGTTATGTCTTTAATTTTTGTCATTCTAGACATTTGGTTATGTAATTAGCCACTTCCTTCTTCATTCCTGGCCAAAAGTATTGGATTCTTACTTCTGCAATTGTTTTTTGATATCCTGGGTGCTCGACATATGGAACATTATGCATCTCCTGCATCACTACATTTTTCAGCTCACTGGAATTGGGCACATACACTTTTTCCTTGTACATGATAATTCCATCCTCTTTCATCTCATAATAACTAAATTTCCGCTGAAAATTACCTTGTTGCAATGCTTCTTTTATTTTCACATAGTGTTGATCTGAATTCGCTTCTGCAATAATTTTGTCTTTCAAATCTGTCTGATACATGCTGATGACTGGAATATGCACTTCATGATCTCTCCTGTTGATTGCATCAACCACTTGATTTTTTTTTCCCTTTATATTCTTAATTTAGAAGTCATATTCACTCAGAAATTCCAACCATCTAGTTTGTTTGGAATTTAGTGTTACCTGTCCAAACAAATCCTTCAAACCATAGTGGTTTGTCCTTAGCTCGAATTTCTTACCCATAAGGTAATGCCTCCACATTTTCAATGCATGTACAATTGCTGCTAACTCCAAGTTGTGTATATCATAATTCCTCTCATGCTCTTTTAATTTTCTAGGCTCATAGCATACCACATGGTCCCTTTGACTGAGAACTCCATCGAGTCCTTCCTTGCATGCATCAGTGCACACAACAAAATCTTTGTTTGGATATGCAATCTTCAATATTGGTGAACTTGTTAAAATTCCCTTCAACTATTGAAAACTCTCTTCACATTTGGAAGTCCATTCAAATTTCACTCCCTTCTTTTGCAAGGAAGTGATTGTACTTGCAATCCTTGAGAACCCTTTTATGAATCTTTGGTAATAACCAACAAGACCCATGAATGATCTAACCCCTGTCATATTCTTTAGCGTTGACCATCCTCTAATGACCTCTATCTTCTCAGGATCAACTTCTATCCCTACCATTGATATTATATTCTCCAAGTAGTGAATCTTATTTTTGATAAAAGATGCACTTACTTAGCTTAGCATACAATCTATGCTCTCTTAAAACTTGCAACACCATTCTTAAATGTAGTTCATGTTCCTCTTCTGATTTAGAGAAGACAATGATATCATCTAGGAACATAATTACAAACTTGTCCAGGTACTCCATGAACACTCCATTCATAAAACACATAAAGACTGTTGAGGAATTTGATAGTCCAAATGGCACTACCGTGAATTAATAATTCCCATATCTTGTTCTGAATGATGTATTGATTATGTCTTTATATTTTATCCTCACTTGATGATAGCGTGATATCAAGTCAATCTTCAAAAATATTATTGCACCTTTCAACTAATCAAACAAATCATTAATTCTAGGAAAATGCTACTTATTCTTTATGGTAACCTTATTAAGCTTCCTGAAATCAATACACAACCTTAATGTTCCATCCTTCTTCTTCATAAAAATAATTGGGGCTCTCCAAGGTGACACACTTGGGCGTATATACCCCTTCTTTAAAATTTCCTCAAGCTGCATTTGCAACTCTTTTATCTTTGGTGTGCCCATTATGTAAGGTGTCTTAGACACTAGGGAAACTCCTGACACCAAATCAATAGAGAAATCAATGTCTCTCTTTGGTGGAAATCCTAGAATTTCTCTAAAAACATCTTCAAAATACCTCAAGATTGGATGGTCTTCAATGCTTTCCAATTTGTCTTTGGCTTCCTCCTCCATATGGGCTGCAAACATCTGACATCCCTTCCTAAATCTCTTCTTCAACTGCATAGTTGAAATCTCTTTAACAACTAAAACTCTTAGAATTCCTTGAATCTTTCCTTGTTTCCCTTCCTCACCAAGACATGTGATTGTATTGTTGTAACAATCTAGGACAACATGATGTTTTTCCAACACAATCCATGCCAATTAGACAATCATATGAACCCAACGATATGATGTTTACATATACCTTTGTGCCAAGTCCATTAATGTCTATTTGAAAATATTTAACCAAATCATTGATCTTTCTCTTAGCCCCTGTGTCTAACTGAACTAACCAATATTTCTTATGCTTACTTCTTTGCAAGTGAAATCTTTCAACAATGTTAGCATTTATGTAACTATTGCTAGCTCCAGAATCAATCAAAATTTCTATGGGTTGGTTTTCAATCTTACCTTCCACTTCGATCATGGGTGATTGGTACTCTTCTTGCTTGTTGTCCAAGGCTACATAAATCCTTGGCATGCTTCCAACCGAGGGACATTACGGTGCGAAATAAACATAAAAACAAAACTTCTACTAACTAAATTAATTCTTTTATTGTTAGTCGATTTCCTATAGTTTACAGCTACAGAATTAAAACACATTTAACTACTTCCCATAACCATAAAACAGATGCATCTAGAGCATACCAAATTAATATGAATGTAGCTTAATGATTCACACAACATCATATAAATAATTCTCAAATACACATAGTTCATGCACAACAATAACACATGTAAATAACATGACAACAAGATAAAACACTTATCTTTAAACAAGAGTTGTCCAACCAACTACTTGGGATGGACGTTCCACCCAACCATAGACTAATTGTTCCAAATATCAACAACCAGTCACCCCCGAGCTAAGGCTAGAAATCCACAAAATAAGTTGGTCTCTCACAGTCCACTCACAACTCATAAAAATCTCAAACCAACTAATATTTTCATACAACTATCCCGATTTTCCATGATCTCTCTTCCTCTTGACCTTTCCAACCCAAGGAATGTACCCATTCACTAATCTCAGTCCCTCGGACATCCCATTCATTTGTTAAGGTCTCTTGGGCACATACAACTAGGAATCTCTCAACTGGGAACTCAAGGGAAATTGCTGCTGGAAAAACTATCAACAAACCAATAGAAAACACTTATTGTTTCAGTGCAACTCACACAAGAGTTCACTCTTCAGAAATGAAAACCCGAATCTTCAATTTTCCAGCTCCAATTCGCTCTAGCATGCTTTAGAATTTTCCCTCCATGGTTGCAACAACTTCAAGCTTTGTTTATTGCTCTCTCCTTGCCTCCCATGCACAAAATTTGACTAACTAAAAACTATTGTCCGAACCCACACTAATTTTCTCTCTTTGGATTTCCTTTCTCGACTCACACTCTTCCCCAAGCTGATTGTACTCAACCCCCATGTGCCCAATAACTTTGGTATGTGACCACTCACACCCACCCTCTTACATGTATTCAATGATTGGTTTTGGGAACATAGAATCAGAAATTGGAAGGTTCATATACAATTAACAAATTTAGGAAAATGGGTTAGATTAATATACATGGGTATTTTTCCCTTGGACTCCTCTTGGAATCTCTCAGCTGGGAACTCAAGGGAAATTGCTGCTAGAAAAAATATCAACAAACCAATAGAAAACACTTATTGTTTCAGTGCAACTCACACAAGAGTTCACTCTTCAGGAATGAAAACCCGGATCTTCAATTTTCCAGCTCCAATTCGCTCCAATTCTCTCTAGTATGTTCTAGAATTTTCCCTCCATGGTTGCAACAACTTCAAGCTTTGTTTATTGCTCTCTCCTTGCCTCCCATGCACAAAATCTGACTAACTAAAAACTATTGTCCGAACCCACACTAATTTCCTCTCTTTGGATTTCCTTTCTCGACTCACACTCTTCCCCAAGCTGATTGTACTCAACCCCCATGTGCCCAATAAATTTGGTATGTGACCACTCACACCCACCCTCTTACATGTATTCAATGATTGGTTTTGGGAACACTCAATCAGAAATTGGAAGGTTCATATACAATTAACAAATTTAGGAAAATGGGTTAGATTAATATACATGGGTATTTTCCCCTTGGACTTCTCTTGGCCATTATCCTAGACACTCCCCCTCTTGTGGATTAATTCATCCCCCATCTCTTGTCTATGTCCCCTTAACAATTGACATGATATTTTATTATTAAAACATTGAAATACAATTCACATATTACATCATTTTGGAAGTATCCACAGATTATATCCACACAAGCATTAATTAAATTAGGTATCATAGTGGGGATGTTACATTCTTGATCAATTTTGAGCATTGAGCATAAATTTATAGGCAATTGAATATTGTCAATTTACCCCTTTTGTACACCTTCCTGGTGTAAATAATCTCAAACATCAAAATTTTCCACTTACAAAGGTAAAACTACCAAGAACCAAGAAAAACATTATGCATGATACAAATAATATTGCTAACAATAAATTCATAGTGACTCTCATATTGTCAAACTGATGCTTTAGTCAAAATCTACAACAATATGGAAATGACAACTTTGCCCTTTTGGAATTTCACCTAGCTTAATTTTTTTATCCTTGTTCATGTATCCATACCCAATTCCTTTTGGATTTTGATATAATCTCAATTGGGTATTCCCATGACTACCTTATGAATGATCTGTTCACCCTTAACCGGGCTCTAGATCATTAGTTACGGACCGTCGAAGTTTTGACTATTTTGTATTTTTATCCATGTATGATACATGTGTCTTTTTTATCTTCTTGCACATTTTGACATACCCATATTCCAAATATGGTTCCATGGTTGTCTTCTATGTTTCATAATCTTTCCATAGATTACTTTTGTGCCTCAAATAGACTTCTGAGCAAGGAGTTATGCCCTTTGGAAGTAAACTATTGTTGAATTTTTACCTTAATGGTTTCAACTGTAACTTTCTCATACGATCTCCATTTTGCGAACAAATTAGCTCGTTGGAAAGATATCTTCAAGCTCTTTTATTTAAGTTGCAAATATATAGTGTACTATGGTATAATATACACTTGTGGATTTTGATTTCCTAGAAACATTGTTTAGGGCCTCAAAATCGCCCCAGAAGTTCATGACCTTCAAAATCCCAAAAAATATCATAGAAACAATGACTATTTTACTGTTATAATAACCTTTAAATATGAGATGTTTGTAATGTCCCCAACTAGGTTATGTGAGTATATTATGTTTTCTATCCAAATATTTTTAATTATTCTTGTTTGTTCATATAGGAATATTGTTAAACACATTGCATGCATCCATTACATAGAAAATAGAGTACATAACGATGACATCTTATTATGGAAGGAAACCCCCATTAAAACAATATGTGGTTGTAATAAAAATTGCATAATACTCTTGAACACACAAGTCTAATGGCTGCAAAGCAACTGCACATATCTACTAACATAAAAAATACAAGAAAAACTTGGAATGATGCCAATCTATGATGCTCCTTGCAACGCTCTACTCCAGTAGTTTTCTCTCTACTAGCAGCCCTCCTGTAACCCTAAGAACCTAAGACAAACGACATGTTTCTACCCCGATCACAGTGGTCCTCATAGTAAAACTACTAGACGTCTAGTGGGGCCTTGCGAAACGCCCTGTACTCAACTCGCAGGAGTGCCCTAAAGTACAATTTCTCCAAGACCCTCCTAAAACATGCAAATGTATGAGCTTGGACTCATCCAGAAAGTTTCGTAAACCTCCTACATACCTCAATATCTATTCAACTAAATGCAAGACTCCCAAGTGAAGCTCCAATGGCTCCTAGATGGACTCCCCCCTCTTGTCCGGCTAGAGTGTGTATTGAACCACTGAAACTAGACTGCAGTAGTGGAAGGGTTTTGGTAAACCCTAATGAAACAATGGCTCCAAGAGCACTCCAAAATGCGAGATCAAATCATAATGCTAAATAGAAGGGTTATCCATGTATTTATCCTTCCTCTGACATTCTAGATCTTTCCCCTTTTTTGACCAAATTAAACCCTCACTTTATTTTCCCTCCAATTTTATTTAAATATAATTATTTATTTTATTTAATGTCACTTTCGGATTTTTCATTCTTTTAACCTAGTGACATCAAATAAACCTCCTTGATTCATTTTTTCCTTATTGAATACAACCTACGAGATTCATATAGGGCTATTGAGTCATCCTCTGTCATGATCAATTGGAAGGGGACATTATAGTCCTCCCTTCTGAAGATTTCTTGTCCTCAAGCAATTCTATATTAGGGTGATGCAAGATCTTCTCTCTTTTCCAAGTACCATCTTCTGCAGACAAACCTCTCCATACAACCGAGCACTCTTGAAAGACTCTAATCCTTAGATTCTATTCCATAATGTCAAAAATCCTCTCGGGAGTTAGAACCAACTTCCCTTCCTCATCTAGTGGAATAAGATCTACCGAAGCAGTGACTTGTTGTCCCAATGCCTTCTTGAGGATGGATAAATGGAAGGTTTTGTGGATCCTGCTACCCTCTAGTAGCTCCAGCTCATATGCTACCTCCCCAAATCTCATGATCATTCTATAGGGTCCATAAAAGTGAGGCTTCAGGTTCTCTACACCACTCTTCTTTAATGATGATTGTTTGTAAGGATGTAACCTGAGAAAGACTAGGTACCCAACCTCGAAGATACATTCCATCCCATGCCTATATGCATACATCTTTTGCTAATTCTGAGTAGCTTGCAATTTATCCTTTAGGGCTCTCAAGTTGTCTTGTCTTTCCTGCAACCAATCTTTGTCCTTGGGATCTCTACTCTCCCCAAACGCCAAATCCACAAAGGATGGGGCATCATAAACATACAATTCCGAAGTGGATCATCCTGATGGAAATGTGATGAGTGGTATTGTAACAATGCTCCCCAAGATGCAACCACTTTATCCATGTCCGTTGCTTCCCTAACATATAGTTCCTCAGGTACCCCTCAATCCATTTGTTTACTATCTTAGTCTTCCGATCTGTCTGGGGTTGGTAGCTTGTACTAGGTGTCAAATCCGTCCTTAATAACCTGGACAAATATTTCCAAAACACGCTGAGAAACCTGCTATCCTAGTCACTGACTATGTTCCTCGAAAGACTATGGAGTCAGAATACCTCCATGAAGAATATATTTGTTACGTGAGATGCATTTTATTGTGAAGAAATAACAAAGAAGTGTGCATATTTATTCAATTTTTCCACTACCATGTAGATACATTCCCTTCCCTGCACCTTTGGAAATCCTGTGATGAAGTCCATGGAGATGCTATCCAACTTCTTCTCTAGAATCAACAATGGATGAAGTAGTCCCCCTGGATGTGTAAACTATGAATTGTTCTATTGGAAATTCATGCACTCCCTCACATGACAAATTACATCCTCCTTGATACCCTTCCATGAGAATCTCTCCCTCACATGCCTGTAGGTCTTCAAATACCCTTGGTGCCATGCCAGTGGCTCGTCATGTATTGCCCTCAAAATATTATCCTTGATTTTGGACTCAAGAACAAGATAGATCATGTATTTGTAGTAGATGATGTCATACACTACCCTGTACCTATCATCCTGAATACTGCACTCCATTAGATCACATGAAAAGGTGTTCTTGGAGTATTCCATCAAAAGAATGGACTTCCAGTTTGGTGAAATCTCTGTCATGGAGAAAGTTGCAGGTATCTTGGATAAGGCATCAACAACTATTTTCTTCTTCCCTTTTACGTACTCAATGTCAAAATCATATGCATGCACCTTACTCATCCATTTTTTCCACCTCTTGTTCAAATCCCATTGCTCCAAGAAATATCTCAAGATGTTGTAGTCTGTCCTAACCACAAAACGTCCTCATACCAAGTACTGTATCAACTTGGCCAATGCACGCATGATGGCCAACATCTCCTTATCATAGATCAGATAGAGATTCTCTGACTCTCTTATCTTTCTTCTCTTTAAAGATATCGAGTGTCGGTTATGCATCAGTACTAAAGCTATCCCCTCATCGGATACATCACACTCCAATAAAAAAGGCTGTGTGAAATCTGGAAGTGCTAATACTAGGAAAGTACTCATCACCCTATTCATTTTTTCGAATGCTACACCTATGCATCCTTTGACCATTGGAACACCCCTTCTTGGTGAGGTCTATCAATGGAACGACCAATTGTGAAAATCCTTTCACAACATGCCTATAATAATTGCATATCCCTAAGAATCCTCACAGATCTGTGATTGATCTAGAGAAAGGCCAATCTAGGATTGTTTGGATATTCTCCTGATGTACCTTTACCCACTCAACATCAATCATGTGCCCCAGATAGAGGATCTTTGTCAACCCAAACTCACATTTTTCATCTTTGGAAAAAAGAGTCTGCTCTTCCAGAATGGTGATAATCTCGTCCACATGCTTAAGATGTTGCTACCACGTTCGGCTATGGATCATAATATCGTTAAATAACACCAGTAACAATTTACTCAACCGTTTGTTGAAGATATTGCTCATGAAAGTATGAAAGGTAGCTGGTGTGTTAGTCAACCTGAAGGGCATGACTAGAAAATCATAGTGTCCATATTGACACATGAATGTTGTTTTATGGATATCCTCCTTTTTTACCCGAATCTGGTGGTACCCTGATCACAGATAAACCTTTGAGAAGTACACTTCCCCATGAAGCTTGTCTATTGGCTCATCAATCCTGGGTATCAAGTATCATGTTTTGATGGTTTTTTTGTTTAGTGCCCCGTAGTCTATGCACATCCTCATAGTGCCATATTTCTTCTTCACCAGCACAATTGACGAAACGAAAGGACTAGAACTAGGCCTGATATGTCCCATATCCTGCAATTTTTTAATGGCCTTCTCTATTTTGTCCTTGAACCTCTTTGTATGCCTATAGGGTGTGGTGGACATGGGATTCAACCCCTGTTCTATCTTAATGACATGCTCAAATCCTTTGTCAGGTGGTCTCCCTACTGGAAATGGTTCAAACACTCTTTCATGTTGTCCAAGCAATGTCTAGATATCTGTAGGGTAATGTTGGCGATCATGTGATGGATTATCCATGGTGATCATGCACTCTGTTGTGCAAGCCACATCCCCGTGTATAAAAAGGGCCTCCATGCATTGGTTAGACATGATCCTCGGGGTACCTATTGACACACCTCTTAGGATGACTTGTTGTCTACCCTTGTCCTGTAACTCCATCCTCATGTCCCGATAATTCATGCGGATATCCCCCAATGAGAACAACCACTAAACTCCAAGCACCACATAATTATCTGCTAAATCTATGACATAAAAGTCATCAGTCAACATGCAGTTTCCCAATGTTACTTATAATCCTCTAATACCTTGAGTACACACCATGTTGTACCCATATGTTACTACCACATTGAATCCCTTGAAGTCCTATGCTGGGATCTGTCTCCTAGTGACAAGTGCAACATCAATGAAGTTGTGGGTGGCCGTATCATCAATCAATGTTGTAATACTTTGCCCCTGTAAAATGCCTCTGAACCTGAAGGTGTTGTATTTAGGGACTCTTGATAGTGTGACAATGGTCACTCCCTTGGCGCCATCCTTCAATGGTTCCTACTCTCTCGCATCGGGGTGTGATGGCTCACCACTATCCTATCCAATTCCCTCATCATCACCGTCATCCTCCTCGTCGAAAACTACCTCAATATAATGGACTTTACCTTTGCCCATACATTGATGAACTAGTTCCCACTACTCCTTGAAACTGTAGAAAATATTCTTCCTCCTTAGTTCTCTTTGAGTTTCCTCATCCAACCTATCCTTCTATGTCCATGTCTTCTAGGGATATTTTGACACTTGACCCTTTTGTGGGATAATTTTTTTTTCTAGTACCTTCTTGGGGACTGCGTCTGCCATATCTTTGGTCTTCATGATAACTTCCTATTTTTTTTTTGGCTTGAAAGCCTTCATCCAACCTCTTAAGGGTTTGAGCAAGACCTCCATGAATAAAATCACCAATCTATGCTTAGAAACATCAGTCACCATGACTGCCATCCGTTGGAACTCAGTGGCATAGGCCTTTGGTGTACCTGTCTGCCTCAGCTGTTACACCTCTTTGAAGTGGATATCAGGGTCCTTTCTATCGAACCTGTCCATCATCCTCTGGGTGAAATCCTCATATGATGTGATGTTGGAATGAACTAATGTTAATAACCCATGCTACCAACACTCATTAACCTTTCCATCCAAATGTAGAGTGACAAACTTGATCACCTATGTTTTTTGTTGATGCATGAATCTGTCAGGATCGAAACGACAACCTCATGAGGACATTAGTCCCTCTTTGTTTTTATAGAGTTGGTTCTCCTCTTTGGCTAAAAGATATATATTTGAATATCTTGGAGTAGGGAGAGTGTTAGACAAAAAAACCCATATATTTCTTTCTTGGATTTAAATGAAAATGGTTCTTCAATAACCCAATATGATCTTTATGTGCAACAAAAGTCTTTTTACAATAATAAAATATTGAATAAGGGCTTCAACATCAGAATTAAAATGTGATCAACATCACACAAAATATTCTTAATCATATATAAATACATCCATGTCTTCTTCATGAAATATAGGAGAGAATAATTTTATCATATCAAAGAACTTTAAAAGAGTACTTCTATCAAGATGAAAAGAGAATTTGATAGGTCAACCTCAAATATCTCATACTTAGAACTCAAAGTTACAAGCTACAGTCAAGATCAACCCTGAAGCAATTATTTGTAGAGTTTTATTCATGAAAGATGTTCTTCATTACAAAATCTTTGACAACCATGTATGTGGCTGAAAATACTCCATTATCATATAATAAAATATGTTATAAGAATATAAGAAGAACACTCAACAACTCAGCCTTGTTCCCAACTCTGAGATTCAAGCATAAAACTATGAGAAGTGGTGTAGAAAAATAGAAAGAATGGAGAAGATGGATATTTCTTTCTTTTGATCAGAAGTTTGATTGTGTATCCATGGTTGTACTTTCTTCTTCCTATGATCTTCTTCCCTGCCCCTTTGACAATACTGATTCTTGGACCCTTGATGAAGCCTCTCTTCTCTTTTTAAGAAGAGATTTTCTAACTACTTGATTAGTTAGGGTTTTCTTCATCTCTTGAAATTCCCATACAAGTTTCTTCTTGAAATATTCCCTTTAATTAATGCCTCATTAATTACCCATTAATTAACTCACATCATTGATATAAGTATATTGAAAATGGGTCCCTCTCTTTTTAATAAAAGTTTTTAAATAAACTTGTATTTTCACAATTTAATTAATTTCCCATTTAAAATATGAGGACCGTGTTTTAATTTTATGGGAATGATAATCAAATTTTTATCCATGAAAATAACTTTGGATGTGATATTCATCATCTTATATTTCCAATTATATAAAGTTTGTACAAATCCGTCGCCTGGATCTCAAGATATGAGCTCGTGAAGTTGAATTGTCACGTAGGCCCATTAAAAATAAATCTGACTGATATTTTAATTTTTGAGAAAAAAATTATCAACTTTTAGAACTTGCAACCTGTACCATAATCGTCTACGTTTAAATACCTTTCCAACAGTATAAATTTTACGTGATTCTGATACCCGGAGCTCAAGTTATGGCCTCCACAAGATCAACGCTCAACCATTGTTGATCAAAATTGATGGACAAATGTGGGCCCTTGGATGAATTTCGTGCTTCCCTTCATAAAATTCAACTTTTTGGTTTAAAATTATATCCCACATGCATTGGGATATTATATTTATTCATGATATATAATACTAAGTGTTTGATACACTTAGCAAGAAACACGAGAAGATAAGATATTATGGAGGTTGGAGGATTTGGCCCTTTGAAAATTGTCGAATAAAATAATAATTTTTTGGAACCCTGTCATCCTCCAACTCATGCCATGTAATTAATGATTCATGCCCATGTGTCATCACAGGAATGGTACACATCATCGCCACATGTCATATTCTCCTCCATTGGTTATCATGCCTTGGAATAGCTTTGAGAATTTGGCTAAGAATGTGAGATGGGACAAGAGGGGATGACAAAGAGGCGGGTTAGAGGGTTTGTGGGTTCACGAGGGTGAGGGAAGGGAGGTGAGTGAAGTTAACCATTAAATTTTCATGAACCCTTGAACCCGCGAACCCACGGTTCGATGAGTGATCCAAAGAAACTAAGTATAGAAGGGCGGTTGGTCGGACGAGAGCGAGTTTGAATATGGAGTTTTTTATGAATCCAGGAACTCGTGAACCCACAGTTATGGATAATCAAAAATATGTTAAGTGTGTAAAGGTAGTCTGTCAGACTTGCATGCAGAAAGGATAAAATAATTTAGGGGCTTGACACCCATGAAAATCTGATGGTCCAAAATGTAGATTGCAAAACTGTGGGTGCAAAGTGGAGATCACGAAACTTGGAGGATGAGGGCTTGAATTCGCGAACCCATGAATTTGAAAAATGGTTAAGTTTAGTGTAGAAGTGGACTTATATAATGGGAAAGTGGATGGATATGAAGTTCCAACAACCATCCAACCCGCGAACCTGATGAGGAGATGAAAGAAGAGTCTCAAAAACGTCTAAGTGTAGAGACTAGTGGATCATATGGAGAAGAGTGGTGAAAAGAGAAAAATGGTTAAGTGTGGAGATGGAAGGTGAGGAAGATAAGTGATGAGAGTAATTCACAATTAGAAAATGGAGAGAACATGATATTTAGAAAAAATCTTCATAATCTCTCATTCAGACCTTTAAACCGTATCTTGAATAACTTAGGCATGTGGAAAGGAATTTCTGATCCGAAAAGTGCATGATGAAGCTTAGACTGAGGGTTGCAGAGTGAACTTATCAAATTTCAAAAAAAATCTTCTTTTTATACCAAGGATTTTATGAATCCAAGAGAGGAAAAATATGGATAACCAGATTTTGGTCAACAACTGGCTCCAACCGTAGGACAATGACCCCCTGTGGGTTGCTGATAACACTAGAATATCAAGACCAACTGCCTTCTCCATTGGGCTATGGAGTCATCCTCAAAATGAACTCTTGTAATTATTCATCTTTCATGGAGTTATCTTCAAACTTCAATACAAAGACTGCCTTATTGTGAAAAACTTGAACTGAGAAATAAAATATGTACATACATGATCTACCTACCCTAAATTACTTCAAAGAAAGGGTCACCTTTGGTGTAAGCAAATTTCCAATGGAGCCATTCAAGCATTGATTTGATTTGTTAAATGAAATCCAAAATTATGAGATATGTTGGGAATTGTACCAATGAGTCATGGGCACTCTCAATATGTACTAGAACAAAATTATACCAAATAAGGTGAAAATTTAATTGCGTTGTTTGGCCAACAATGCTCTAGAACCGTAATTCAATAAAATAAATTCTTGGTTTCTCAAGAATGCTATTGTCTTTCATTGGGTGAGAAGTTTTCAACATAATAATACATTCATCATTTTCCTTATTTCCAACCACTTCCAAGGTTCTCGATTCATTAAAAATCTCTTGAAAAGACTCTTCTTTCTTGTAAATGTGATCTTGCTCATCATTCTTCTCAAGATTCATTTCTTCCATCAATTCTTCTTGTTGCAAGTTATCTTGTGATGTTTCATCATCTATCACAAGGCTGAAATATTCTTGTGTATTTGGTGGAGGCTCCTCAATTTCATTTTCAAATTTATTGCTTGAAATATCTTCATATGGAGTATATAGGAGGCTGAATTTTTCTTCTTGTAATTTGGAATTTTCATATTCCTTTTCAACAACATGACTTGAATTAGAAATTCCATCCACTCTTTGATTATATTCCTCTTTAAAATTGATGACTGCGTTATCTTGCATCTTTATGGGAGAGTTTGGGTGGGAAACAACATTTAAAACATCATAAAAAACATATGAATGCACCTTTGGGATGAAATTTTCTGCAAATGAATTTTCTAACACATCCCAACTAGTAATAGAGTTACACATTAATCAACTATACCATTTAAGACCATCCTCTCGCAGAGTCTGTAGGAATAATCTACATGCAACATTGTATTCAGTGAGGTTGAAATCATAACATGTACCTTTAAAATTAATCAAGTGTTGCTATGCATCTTTTGAAGCATCTGCAAAGAATGTCGAAAAAAGATCAATAGGAATATTTGGCATTTGAAAGTCTCCTTTTGGTGGATTTAAAGGGGTATTATGAAATATCCTCCTTCTTTGAGTATTTATCCATTTTGTTGAGTCTTGCAAAGCCATCGATGGGCTAGATGAAGAATATAAAGAAGAATTATAACATGAATGAAACCCTTCATTTTGAATTTTTTCAATGGAGTTGCTAGGGAGTTCATTCTCCCGAACCTTTGACGCTTCTCGTTTCTTTTGAAATTACAAAAAAGGTGAGCCATGCATAAAATAAGAAACAATTTTTTTGAATCTTCTTCTCGAAACTTTTAGCCATGGAGATTTTTGGTTCCTCAAATATCTTGAAAATAAATCGGTCCCCAATTTAGTCGCCAAAATTGTTGATGCTTTAATCCATCAAGACCAAAACGATAACCTCATGAGGATCTTAGCCCCTGTTCGTTTTTAGAGAGGTGGTTCTCCTCTTTGGATAAAAGATATATCTTTGAATATCTTAGAGTAGGGAGAGTTCTAGACAAGAAACCCCAAATATTTATTGCTTGGATTTAAATGAAAATGGTACTTCAATAACCCAATATGATCTTTATATGCAACAAAATTCTTTTTACAATAATAAAATATTGAAGGAGGGCTTCAACATCAATATTAAAATGTGATCAACATCACACACAATATTCTTAATCATATATAAATACATCCATGTCTTCTTCATGAAAAATAGGAGAGAATAATTTGATCTTCTTAAAGAACTTTAAAAGAGTACTGCTATCAATATCAAAAGATAATTTGATAGGTCAACCTCAAATATCTCATACTTAAAACTCAAAGCTACAAGATACAGTCAAGATCAACCCTGAAGAAATTCTTTGTGGATTTTTATTCATGAAAGATGTTCTTCATTACAAAAGCTTTGATAGACTTATATGTGGCTGCAAATACTCCATGATCATATAAAAAAAGATCTTAGAATAATATAAGAAGAACACTCAACAACTCAGCCTTGTGCCCAACTCTGAGATTCAAGCATAAAACTATGAGAAGTGGTGTAGAAGAATAGAAATAATGGAGAAGATGGAAATTTCTTTCTTTTGATCAGAATTTTGATTGTGTATCCATGGTTGTACCTTCTTGTTCCTCTGATAATCTTCCCTGCCCCTTTGACAATACTGATTCCTGGACCC
The DNA here is from genome assembly GCA_000966675.3 of Picea glauca. Taxonomy (NCBI): domain Eukaryota; kingdom Viridiplantae; phylum Streptophyta; class Pinopsida; order Pinales; family Pinaceae; genus Picea; species Picea glauca. The sequence continues at coordinate 16,404 of JZKD02S1968612.1, read as the reverse complement.
TTGATTAAGCCTCTCGTCTCTTTTTAAGAAGAGATTTTCTAATTACTTGATTAGTTAGGGTTTTCTTCATCTCTTGAAATTCCCATAAAGGTTTCTTCTTGAAATATTCTCTTTAATTAATTCCTCATTAATTCCCCATTAATCAACTCACATAATTACTATAAGTATATTGAAAATGGGTCACTCTCTTTTTAATAAAAGTTTTTAAATAAACTTTTATTTTCATAATTTAATTAATTTCCCATTTAAAATAGGAGGACTGTGTTTTATTTTTCTGGGAATGATAATCAATTTTTTATCTATGTAAATCGCTTATTATGTGATGTTCATCCTCTTATCTTTCCAACTATATAATTTTTTTTTAAATCCCTCGCTCGGATCCCAATATATGAGCTCGTGAAGTTGAATTGTCATGCATGCCCATTAAAAATGCAACCGACTGATATTTTAATTTTTGATAACAAAGTATCAAATTTAAGCTCTTGAAACCTATACCACCATCTTCTACATCAAAATACCTTTCCAATGGTTTAAATTCTACATGATTCTAACACCAGGAGCTCAAGTTATGGCCTCCGCAAGATCAACGCTCAACCATTGTCGATAAAAATTGATTGGCAAATGTGGGCCCTTGGATGAATTTCATGCTTCCCTTCATAAAATTCGACTTTTTGGTTTAAAATTATATCCCACATAAATTGGGATATTATATTTATTCTTGATATATAATACTAAGTGTTTGATACACTTAGCAAGAAACATGAGAATATAAGAAATTATGGATCTTGCAGGATTCGGCCATTGGAAAATTGTCGAAAAGAATAATAATTTTTTGGAACCCTGTCATCGTTCACCTCATGCAATGTCATCAATGAATCACACCCACATGTCATCATGGAAATGGTCCACATCATCTCCATGTGTCATATTCTCCTTCGTTGGTTTGCATGCCTTGGAATAACTTTGAGAATTTGGTTAAGTATGTGAGATGGGACAAGAGAGGATGAGGGAGAGGTGAGTTGGAGGGTTTGCGGGTTCCCGGAGGTGAAGGAAGGGAGGTGAGTGAAGTTAACCATGAAATTTTTTTGAACCTACCATCCTGGGAACCCGCGGTTACATGAATGATCCAAAGAAACTAAGTATAGAAGGCTGGTCGGTCGGACGAGAGCGAGTTTGAATATGGAACTTTTTATGAACTCGCAAACCCATGGTTATGGATGATCAAAAATATTTTAAGTGTGGAAAGGTGGTCGATTGGACTTGCATGCAGAAGGGATATAATAATTTAGGGGATCGACACCCACGACAAATCCGATGGTCCAAAATGTAGATCACGAAACTTTGGGTGCAATGTGGAGATCACAGAACTTGGAGGATAAGGGCTTGAACCCATGAACCCGTGAAGTTGAAAAAATGGTTAAGTGTAGTGTAGCAGTGGACTTATGACATGGGAAAGTGGATGGATATGAAGGTCAGCCAACCCACAAACCCACGAACTTGATGAGGAGATGAAAGAAGAGTCTAAAAAATGTCTAAGTGTAGAGACTAGTGGAGCATATGGAGAAGAGTGGTGAAAAGAGAAAAATGGTTAAGTGTGGATATGGAAGGCGATTGAGATAAGTGATGAGAGTAATTCACAATTAGAAAATGGAGAGGAGAACATGATACTTAGAAAAAATCTTCATAATCTCTCATTCAAACCTTTAGACCAGATCTTGAATAACTTAGGCATGCAGAAACAAATTTTTGATTCGAAAAGTGCATGACGAAACTAAGACTGAGGGATGAAGAGTGAACTTGTAAAAGTTCAAAAAATGTCTTCTTTTTATATCAAGGCTTTTATGAATCCAAGAGAGGAAAAATATAGATGACCAAATTTTGGTCAACAAATGGCTCCAACTGCGGGACAATGACCCCCTATGTGTTTCCGAGAACACCATAATCTCAAGACCAATTTCCTCTCCATTGGGACATGGAGTCATCTTCAAAATGAACTCTTTTAATTATTCATCTTTCATGGAGTTATCTTCAAACTTCAATATAAAGACTGCCTTATTATGCAAAACTTGAACTGAGAAATAAAATATGTACATACATGATCTACCTACCCTAACTTACTTGAAATAAAGGATCACCTTAGGTATAAGAAAATTTCCAATGGAGCCATTCAAGCATTGATCTGATTTGTGGAATGAACTTCAAATTTATGAGATATGTTGGGACTTGTACCAATGAGTCAGGTACTCTCAATATGTAATGGAAAAAAATTATACCAAATATGGTGAATATTTAATTGGGTTGTTTGGCCAACAATGCTCTGGAAACATAATTCAATAAAATCAATTCTTGGTTGCTCAAGAATACTATTTTCTTTGATTGGCTCAGGAGTTTTCAACATACAAATACATTCATCTTTTTCATTATTTCCAACCACTTCCAAGGTTCTTGATTCATCAAAAATCTCTTCAAAACACTCTTCTTTCTTGTAAAGGTGATCTTGTTCATCATTATTCTCAAGAGTCATTTCTTCCATCGATTCTTCTTGCTGCAAGATATATTATGATGTTTCATCATCTATTACAAGGATGAAATATTCTTGTGTATTTGGTGGAGGCTCCTCAATTTCATTTTCAAATTTTCTTCTTGAAATATCTTCATATGGAGTATATAGGAGGCTGAATTTTTCTTCTTGTAATTTGAAATTTTCATCTTCCTTTTCAGCAACATGACTTGACTTAGAAATTTCATCCACTCTTTGATTATATTCCTCTTTAAAATTAGTGAATTCGTTATCTTTCTTTCATATGGGAGAGGATGGGTGGGAAGAAACATTTAAAACATCACAAAAAATATATGAATGCACCTTTGGGATGAACTTTTCTGCAAATAAATCTTCTAACACATCCCATCTAGTAATAGAGTTAGGCATTAATGAACTATATCATTCAAGAGCATCATTTTGTAGTGTTTGTAAGAATAATCTACATGTAACATTGTCTTCAATGAGGTTGAAATCATAGCATGTACCTTTAAAATTAATCACATGTTGCTCTACATCTTCTGAAGCATCCCCAAAGAATGTAGAAAAAATTTCAATAGGAGTATTGGGCATTTGAAAGTCTACTTCTGGTATATTTAAAGGGGTATTATGAAATCACCTCCTTCTTTGAGTATTTCTCCCTTTTTTTGAGTCTTGTGAAGCCATCGATGGGCTTGATGAAGAATATAAATAAGCATTATGACATGAATGAAACCCTTCATTTTGAAATTTTTCAATGGAGTTACCAGGGAGTTCATTCTCCCAAATCTTTGGTACTTCTTGTTTCTTTTTGAAATTACAAAAAAGGTGAGCCATGCTTAAAATAAGCTGCAATTGTTTTGAATCTTCTTCTCAAAACTTTGAGCCATGGATATTTCTGGTTCCTCAAATATCTTGAAAATAAATTGATCCCCTGTATGGTTGCAAAAACTTTTGATGCTTGAATACGTCAGGACCAAAACAACAACCTCATGAGGACATTAGTCCCCCTTCGTTTTTAGAGAGTCTGTTCTCCTCTTTGAATAAAGTATATATATTTGAATATCTTGGAGTACGGAGAGTGCTATACAAAAAACCCCAAATCTTTATTGCTTGGATTTAAATGAAAATTGTTCTTCAATAACCCAATATGATCTTTATGTGCAACAAAATTCTTTTTACAATAATAAAATATTGAAGGAGGGCTTCAACATCATAATTAAAATGCGATCAATATCACACACAATATTCTTAATCATATATAAATACATCCATGTCTTCTTCATGAAAAATAGGAGAGAATAATTTTATCATCTCAAAGAATTTTAAAATAGTACTGCTATCAAGATCAAAAGAGAATTTGATAGGTCAACCTCAAATATCTCATACTTAAAACTCAAAGTTACAAGATACAGTCAAGATCAACCCCAAAGCAATTCTTTGTGGAGTTTTATTCATGAAATATGTTATTCATTACGAAATCTTTGACAGCCATGTATGTGGCTGCAAATAATCCATGATTATATAATAAAATATCTTAGAATAATATAATAAGAACACTCAACAACTCAGCCTTGTGCCCAACTATGAGATTCAAGCATAAAACTGTGAGAAGTGGTGTAGAAAAATAAAAAGAATTGAGAAGATGGAGATTTATTTCTTTTGATCAGAAGTTTGATTGGGTATCCATGGCCGTACCTTCTTCTTCCTTTGATTTCCTTCCATGGCTTTTTGACAATACTGATTCTTGGACCCTTGATGAATCCTCTCTTCTCTTTTTAAGAAGAGATTCTCTAACTACTTGATTAGTTAGGGTTTTCTTCATCTCTTGAAATACACTTACAATTTTCTTCGTGAAATATGACCTTTAATTAATTCCTCATTAATTTCCCATTAATGAACTCACATCATTAATATAATTATATTGAATATGTGTCCCTCTCTTTTTAATAAAAGTTTTTAATTAAACTTTTATTTCCACAATTTAATTAATTTCTCGTTTAAAATAGGAGGAATGTGTTTTAATTTTATGGGAATGATAATTAATTTTTGATCCATGTAAATCATTTCTGATATGATATTCATCACCTTATATTTCCAACGATATAAATGTTTTGCAAATCCCTCACCCGAATCTCATGATATGTGCTCGTGAAGTTGAATTGTCACACAGACCCATTAAAAATGCAACTGAATGATATTTTATTTTTTGAGAGAAATTTATCAAATTTCATCACTTGAAACTTGTACCACCATCTTCTACGTCTAAATATATTTCCAATGGTATAACTTTTATGCGATTCCGACACCCAGAGCTCAAGTTATGGCCTCCGCAAGATCAACACTCAACCATCGTCGATCAAAATTGATGGGCAAATGTGGGCCCTTGGATGAATTTTGTACTTCCCTTCATAAAATTCGACGTTTAAAAGTCTATCCAACATGCATTGGGATATTATATGTATTCATGATATATAATAATAAGTGTTTGATACACTTAGCAAGAAACACGAGAAGAGAAGAAATTATGGAGCTTGGAGGATTCAACCCTTGGAAAATTGTCGAATAAAATAATATTTTTTTGGAACCTTGTCATCGTCCATCTCATGCCATGTCATCAATGAGTCACACCCATGTGTCATCATGGGAATGGTTCACATCATCACCATGTGTCATATTCTCCTTCGTTGCTTTTCATGCCTTGGAATAGCTTTGAGAATTTGGCTAAGTATGTGAGATGGAACATGTTAGCATTCAAAATGTACCATTATATTTTGAGCACTTTCATCAAATAGAAGCTAAATTTATTTATTTCCCAAGAATTTTTCCAATTTCTACAAGCTATTTTCACTTTAAAACATTTCAAATTTTGGCCAAGTTTTCTTTCGAGAAAACCTTCAAGTGCTCAAAACCGACCGAGAGAATATGAGCCAAACACCTGCACAATGGAAACAACAAGAGTTAGCATTAAAACAAAAAGCATAACAAAACATCAAGTCAAGTCAAAGGTTTTTAATTTATATCTCTATCATGTTTTATTTTATTTTGGGAAAGTTTTTAGGATTTTAAGCCAAAAGTTAGTGTTCGGGCTCTGTTTACAAAAATATTGGATTTAGAGCCAATATCTAATTAAGCCCATCGGGATGGAGGTCAAAATCTACAAACAACACACAAGCATCAAACCAATTGTCACCAAACAACACAATCCAATACAGAGCGCCCAAATGCTAGGTATTAAACTTTATGCCAACTATTATTGATATCACCCAAGTGTTCGAATTCCATGTGTTATGGATCACCCGAGGGATTACCGGTGCTTAGAAATTTTGGTAAAAGATCTTGTGATTCATGAAATTAGTGTTCGAACCTTTATCAAACTTGAGTGGCCAGTGTGAAAAAATCAGTTTCAAACATGATGGACAATATAAGGGTTGCGCGTTCAAGTGGCACTAGTCAGAAGGAGGGTATTTATGCTCCATGTTCCCGAATGCACAAAAATCAAGTTTTCTCTGATTTTTAATTTCCAAATGTTGAGATCAAATTTAGATCACTCAATAAAATCGCCAGAGATATTCCAAGTGCTCGATCAGTTGTCAAAGTGAGCCACACAATTCCATCATCGTCAGTTATGGAAAAATGCAGATCTACAGGTTGAAATTGCCAACAAAGTTTAGTTTTGGCATCAATGAACATCGACCCATCCTGGGCACTTTGAAATTTTCTTCTGTATAGCACAGATCTTCGATAGAGCTTCTAATCTAGGAAGAGGGATTTTTCTATAAAAAATAGTAGGGGATTAGAATGGTCGACGTGGTTTGTTGATTAGGATGGCTCAAGATCAACAATCTTCTTTCAATACAATTGATCATCAAATTTACCAGTTTGTTTTCTACAGAGTAAAGGTCGATGTCAAGCACCATGGAGGGGGTTATTATCATATGAATGTAGTCAATGAGAGCTTATATTTGAATAAATATGAATTCCTCTTGTAGGGAGACTATGAACATTATTATTAAATAAGATTCCATTTGCGGGGCTGCATCCTGAAAGAAAACACAAACTATCTACATGAGTGGAGAAAAATTCCACGGGTTCCTGCATAATCCTCTGAAGTAAATATGAAAAGAAGATCATAAGGTACCTAAATCAAACCTTTTATCAGTCATTTTATGTAAAGAAAATGGGCTGGAAGGTGCAAGTAGTTGATGACGGGCTCTCTGATATGTACAATAACAATGTTTTCCTATCTGATCAACAAGTTATTTTGTTTTGGACTTTATCAGTAAATTCAATATCTTTTGTTGTTCGATGAGAGTTTAAGATGTTTCGAGCATTGTGTTTTCTCTATTACTCAGTGCTCTCTCTGGTGCTATTACAACCACCTTGATTCATATAAGATCTCAGGGAAAAGTTAGCAGATGGCACGAGGATGTATTCAACATATGACAACCAAATATGAGAACACAATTGACAATTAGAAGATAAAGTAGCAGAGTGTCATTAAAGAGGAGATTGTTCGTAGATTTCAAGACACAAGTTTAGCAGTTAGGTGCAAATTTTAGGGAGAATATCGATAACCCAAAAATGAAATGGCAACCAGATGACAAAGCATACCAACTATCTAGATTTCAAGCATAATAATCAGTAGGGTATCCAACATCTTCAGGCATTCAAAGGCATATGGAAACAAAGGAGATACTGACACGTCCTTAAAATATATTATTAAACCTTATCAATAACTGTAGGTGACATTCGATTGAAGCATTGTTATCTAAGTAGGAATTAGATCCTAATAAGTGGGGACAAATCATTGTTCTGTTTTAAACCTGGAAAATTTGTATTAAGTAGATCAAATAACTTCGAAAGAAGTTAGGAGAGGTTTTGGTTATATATATTATTGTAATGATTTATGAAAGGGGGTTCAATCTTTGGTACTGTGTTTCAATTTATAGACTCGAGAAGCCTTGTGCATTGGAGGAAAGAATATGAATGTACTTCTGGATTCTTTGTAGATTCATGAATGATTATCATATTTTCTTTCTCATATCCATTTCTATATACTTGTGTCATAGGTGACTGGTCTGAGTTACTTCATCCGTGTTTCACTTAATCATTGAGGGATGTATGTCCTTCATTGCATTAGTGGTCTAGGCCTGCAGGTATATTTTTTATTGTTTTAATTAAATTGTCATACATACCTCTGATGTGTGTATGGTTCTGTTGATTATAATAATTCCTCCATGTTCATCATATCCTCTTAAAACATCTTATTAGTTCATTGGAGCCAACCTTTCCAAAGTAGTTTCCAAATAGTCTCATAGGTACAAGTCTTGATAGTCATATAGTTGATCCATTTCAGAATTGTTGATCCTTGATTTTATAAATCATTTTTATGTTAACAAGCTTGTTCCCTTTATAGTCAGGGAGTGACTCTGGGAGTGATAACAGAACAAGAGGGGATGAGGGAGAGGTGGGTTGGAGGGTTTGCGGGTTCGCAGGGGTGAGGGAAGGGAGGTGAATGAAGTTAACCATGAAAATTTCATGAACCCTCTAACCCACGAACCCATGGTTGGATGAATGATCCAAAGAAACTGAGTATATAAGGGTGGTCAGTGGGATGAGAACGAGTTTGAATATGGAGCTTTTTATGATCCCGCCAACTCGGGAACCCACAAACCGATGGTTATGGATGATCAAAAATATGTTAAGTGTGGAAAGGAGGTCGGCCAGACTTGCATGCAGAAGGGATAAAATACTTTAGGGGCTCTACACCCACGAAAAATATGATGGTCCAAAATGTAGATCACAGGACTTTGGGTGCAAAGTGGAGATCACTAAACTTGGAGGATGAGGGCTTAAACCCGTGAACCTGTGAAGTTGAACAAATGGTTAAGTGTAGTGTAGCAGTAGACTTATGGCATGGGAAATTGGATGGATATGAAGGTTCGCCAACCCTCCAACCCATGAACTCAATGAGGGGATGAAAGAAGAGTCTAAAAGATGTTTAAGTGTAGATACTAGTGGAGCATATGGAGAAGAGTGGTGAAAAGAGAAAAATGGTTAAGTGTGGAGATGGAAGGTGAGGGAGATAAGTGTTGAGAGTAATTCACAATTAGAAAATGGAGAGGATAACATGATACTTAGAAAACATCTTCATAATCTTTCCTTCGGACCATTGGACTAGATATTGAGTAACTTAGGTATGCGGAAACAAATTTCTGATCCGAAAAGTGCATGATGAAGATGACACTGAAAGATGCAGAGTGAATTTATAAAATTTAAAAAAAAAAAAAAATCTTTTTATATCAAGGATTTTATGAATCCACAAGCGGAAAAATATAGATGACCAAATTTTGGTCAACAACTGGCTCCAACGGTGGGACAATGACCCCCTGTGGGTTGCTGAGAACACCAAAATCTCAATACCAACTGCCTTTTCCATTGGGCTATGGAGTCATCTTGAAAATGAACTCTTGTAATTATTCATCTTTCATGGATTTATCTTCAAAATTCAATATAAAGACTTCTTTATTGTGGAAAAATTGAACTGAGAAATAAAATATGTACATACATGATCTACCTACCCTAACTTACTTGAAAGAAAGGGTTACCTTAGGTGTAAGAAAACTTCCAATGGAGCCATTCAAGTATTGATCTGATTTGTGGAATGAACTCCAAAATTCTGAGATATGTTGGGACTTGTACCAATGAGTCAGGGGCACTCTCAATATGTACTAGAGAAAAATTATACCAAATATGGTGAAGATTTAATTGTGTTGTTTTTCCAACAATGCTCTAGAACCATAATTCAATAAAACCAATTCTTGGATGCTCAAGAATACTATTGTCTTTGATTGGTTGAGGAGTTTTCAACATATGAATACATTCAACCTTTTCCTTATTTCCAACCACTTCCAAGGTTCTTGATTCATCAAAAATCTCTTGAAAAGACTCTTCTTTCTTATAAAGGTGATCCTCCTCATCATTTTTCTCAATATTTATTTCTTCTATCAATTCTTCTTACTGCAAGTTATCTTGTGATGTCTCATCATCTATTACGAGACTAAAATATTTTTGTGTATTTGGTGGAGGCTCCTCAATTTCATTTTCAAATTTGGTACTTGAAATATCTTCATATGGAGCATATAGGAGGCTGGAATTTTCTTCTTGTAATTTGGAATTTTCATCTTCTTTTTCAACAACATGACTTGAATTAGAAATTTCATCCACTCTTTGATTAGATTCCTCTATAAAATTGGTGACTTACTTATCTTGCTTCCATATGGGAGAGGATGGGTGGGAAACAACATCAAAAACATATGAATGCACCTTTGGGCTAAACTTTTTTGCAAATGAATCTTCTAACATATCCCAGCTAGTAATAGAGTTAGGCATTAATGAACTATACCATTCAAGAGCATCCTCTCTCATAGTTTGTACGAATAATCTACATGTAACATTGCCTTCAGTGAGGTTGAAATCATAACATGTACCTTTAAAATTAATCAAGTGTTGCTCTGCATCTTTTGAAGCATCCCCAAATAATGTAGAAAAAAGTTCAATAGGAATATTGGGCATTTGAAAGTCTACTTTTGATAGATTTAAAGAGGTATTATGAAATCGCCTCATTCTTTGAGTATTTCTCTCTTTTGTTGAGTCTTGCAAAGCCATCAATGGGCTTGATGAAGAATATAAAGAAGCATTATGACATGAATGAAACCCTTCATTTTGAATTTTTTCAATGTAGTTTCCAGGGATTTCATTCTCCCGAATCTTTGGTGCTTCTCATTTATTTTTGAAATTACAAAAAAGGTGAGCCATGCTTAAAATAAGAAACATTTTTTTTTAATCTTCTTCTCGAAACTTTGAGCCATGTATATTTCTGGTTCCTCAAATATCTTGAAAATAAATTGGTCCCCAGTATGGTTGCCAAAAATGTTGATGCTTGAATCCGTCAGGACCGAAATGACAACCTCATGAGGACATCAGTCCCCATTCGTTTTTAGAGAGGTGGTTCTCCTCTTTGGCTAAAATATATATCTTTGAATATCTTGGAGTAAGGAGAGTGCTAGACAACAAAACCCAAATCTTTATTTCTTCGATTTAAATGAAAATGGTTCTTCAATAACCCAATATGATCTTTATGTGCAACGAAAGTCTGTTTACAATAATAAATATTGGAGGGCTTCAACATCAGAGTTAAAATGTGATCATCATCACACACAATCTTCTTAATCATATATAAATAAATCCATTTCTTCTTCATGAAAAATAAGAGAGAATAATTTGATCATCTCAAAGAATTTTAAAAGAGTATTGTTATCAATATCAAAAGAGAATTTGATAGGTCAACCTCAAATATCTCATACTTAAAACTCAAAGTTACAAGATACAGTCAAGATCAACCTAGAAACAATTCTTTGTGGAGTTTTATTCATGAAATATGTTCTTCATTACAAAATCTTTGACAACCATGTATGTGGTTGCAAATACTCCATGATCATATAAGAAAATATCTTACAAGAATATAATAAGAACACTCAATAACTCAGCCTTGTGCCCAACTCTGAGATTCAAGCATAAAACTATGAGAAGTGGTGTAGAAGAATATAAAGAATGGAGAAGATGGAGATTTATTTATTTTGATCAGAAGTTTGATTGTGTATCCATGGATTTACCTTCTTCTTCCTTTGATATTATGCCCTGCCCCTTTGACAATACTGATTCTTGGACCCTTGATGAAGCCTCTCTTCTCTTTTTAAAAAAATATTTTCTAAGTACTTGATTAGTTAGGTTTTTCATCATCTCTTGAAATTCCCGTATAAGTTTCTTCTTGAAATATTCTCTTTAATTAATTCCTCATTAATTCCCCATTAATTAACTCACATAATTAATATAACTATATTTAAAATGGGTCCCTCTCTTTTTAATAAAAGTTTTTAAATACACTTTTATTTTGAAAATTTAATTAATTTCTCATTTAAAATAGGAGGACTGTGTTTTAATTTTCTGGGAATGATAATCACTTTTTTATCCATGGAAATCATTTCTTATGTCATATTCATCATCTTATCTTTCCAAATATATAAACTTTGTGCAAATACGATGCCCAGATATCAAGATATGAGCTCGCGAAGTTGAATTGTCATGCAAACCCATTAAAAATGCAACTAATTGATATTTTAATTTATGAGAAAAATGTATCCAATTTCAGCACTTGAAACATGTACCACCATATTCTACGTCAAACTATCTTTCAAACGGTATAAATTTTGTGCAGTTCCGACACTCGGAGCTCAAGTTATGGCCTCTGCAAGATCAACGCTCAACCATCATCGATCAAAATTGATGGGCAAATGTGGGCCCTTGGATGAATTTCGTGCTTCCCTTCATAAAATTCTACTTTTTGGTTTAAAATTCTATTCTACATGCATTGGGATATTATATTTCTTCATGATATATAATATTAAGTGTTTGATACACTTAAAAAGAAACATGAGAAGAGAAGAAATTACGGAGCTTGGAGGATTTGACTCTTGGAAAATTGTCGAATAAAATAACAATTTTTTGGAACCTTGTCATCGTCCACCTCATTCCATTTCATCCATGGGTCATTCCCACATGTCATCATGGGAGCGATCCACATCATCGACATGTGTCATACTCGCCTTCGTTGGTTTTCATTCCTTGGAATAGCTTTGAGAATTTGGCTAAGTATGTGAGATGGGACAAGAAGGGATGAGGGAGATGTGGGTTGGAGGGTTTGCGGGTTTGCAGGGGTGAGGGAAGGGAGGTGAGTGAAGTTAAACATGAAATTTATTTGAACCCATAAATCCACAGTTGGATGAGTGATACAAAGAAACTAAGTATAGAAGGGCGGTCGGTCAGACGAGAACGAGTTTGAATATGGAGCTTTATATGAACCCGCCAACCCGGGAAACCTCCAACCCGTAGTTATGGATGATTGAAAATATGTTAAGTGTGTAAAGGAGGTCTCTCGGACTTGCATGCAGAAGGGATAAAATAATTTAAGGGCTTGAAACCCGTGAAAAATCTGATGGTCCAAAATGTAGATCATGAAACTTTGGGTGCAAAGTGGAGATCACATAACTTGGAGAATGAGGGATTGAACCCATGAACCCGTGAAGTTGAAAAAATGGTTAAGTGTAGTGTAGCAGTGGACTCATGACATGGGAAAGTGGATAGAGATGAAGGTTCGACAACCCTCCAACTCGCGAACCCGATGAGGAGATGAAAGAAGAGTCTCAAAAGCGTCTAAGTGTAGAGACTAGTGGAGCATATGTAGAAGAGTGGTGAAAAGAGAAAAATGGTTAAGTGTGTTGATGGAAGGTGAGGAAGATAAGTGATGAGAGTAATTCACAATTAGAAAATGGAGAGGAAAACATGATACTTTGAAAAAATATTCATAATCTCTCCTTCGAACCTTTAGACCAGATCTTGAATAACTTAGGCATGCAGAAACGAATTTATGATCCGAAAAGTGCATGACGAAGATGACAATGAGGGTTATAGAGTGAACTTATAAAAGTTCAAAAAATGTCTTCTTTTTGTATCAAGTATTTTATGAATCCAAGAGAGGAAAAATATGGATGACCAAATTTTGGTCAACAACTGCCTCCAACTGCGGGACAGTGACCCCCTGTGGGCTCTTGGGAACACTAGAATATCAATACCAACTACCTTCTCCATTGGGATATGGAGTCATCTTCCAAATGAACTCTTGTAATTATTCATCTTTCATGGATTTATCTTCAATCTTCAATATAAATATTGCCTTATTGTGCAAAACTTGAACTGAGAAATAAAATATGTACATACATGATCTACCTACCCTAACTTACTTGAAAGAAAGGGTCACCTTAGGTGTAAGAAAATTTCCAAAGGAGCCATTCAAGCATTGATCTGATTTGTGGAATGAACTCCAAAATTTCGAGATATGTTTGGACTTGTACCAATGAGTCAAGGGCACTCTCAATATGCACTGGAGAAAAATTATATCAAATATGGTGAAGATTTAATTGCATTGCTTGGCCAATCTGAAACCATAATTGAATAAAATCAATTCTTGGATTCTCAAGAATATTATTGTCTTTGATTGGTTGAGGAGTTTTAAACATAAGAATACATTCATACTTTTCCTTATTTCCAACCACTTCCAAGGTTCTTGATTCATCAAAAATCTCTTGAAAATACTCTTCTTTCTTGTAAAGGTGATCTTGTTCATCATTCTTCTCAAGATTCATTTCTTCCATCAATTCTTCTTGCTGCAAGTTATCTTTTGATGTTTCATCATCTATTACAAGGCTGAAATCTTCTTGTGTATTTGGTGGAGGCTCCTCAATTTCATTTTCAAATTTGCGTCTTGAAATATATTCATATGGAGTATATAGGAGGATGAATTTTTCTTCTTGTAATTTGGAATTTTCATCTTCCTTTTAAGCAACATGACTTGACTTAGAAATTTCATCCACTCTTTGATTAGATTCCTCTTTAAAATTGGTGACTTCATTATCTTGCTTCCATATGGGAGAGGATGGGTGGGAAACAACATTTAAAACATCATCAAAAACATATGAATGCACCTTTGGGATGAACTTTTCTGCAAATGAATCTTCTACCACATCCGAGTTAGTAATAGATTTAGGCATTAATGAACTATACCATTCAAGAGCATCCTCTCGCAGAGTTTGTAGGAATAGTATACATGTAATAATGTCTTTAGTGAGGTTGAAATCATAACATGTACCTTTAAAATTAATCAAGTGTTTCTCTGCATCTTCTGAAGCATCCTTAAAGAATGTAGAAAAAATTTCAATAGGAATATTGGGCATTTGAAAGTCTACTTCTGGTAGATTTAAAAGGGTATTATGAAATTGCCTCGTTCTTTGAGTATTTCTCCTTTTGCTAAGTCTTGCAAAGCCATTGATGGGATTGATGAAGAATATAAAGAAGCATTATTACATTTATGAAACCCTTCATTTTGAATTTTTTCAATGGAGTTTCCAGGGAGTTCATTCTCCCGAATCTTTGGCACTTTTTTTTTTTTTTTTAAATTACAAAAAAGGTGAGCCATGCTTAAAATAAGCAACGATTTTCTTGAATCTTCTTCTCAAAACTTTTATCCATGGAGATTTCTAGTTCCTCAAATATCTTGGAAATAAATCGATCCCGAGTATGGTCACCAAAAATGTTGACGCTTGAATCCTCCAGGACTGAAACAAAAAAATCACGAGGACATTAGTCCCCCCTTAGTTTTTAGAGAGGTGGTTCTCCTCTTTGGATAAAAGATAGATATTTGAATATCTTGGAGTAGGGAGAGTGCTAGACAACAAACCCCAAATCTTTATTTCTTGGATTTAAATGAAAATGGTTCTTCAATAACCCAATATGATCTTTATGTTCAACAAAAGTATTTTTACAATAATAAAATATTGAAGGGGCTTCAACATCAGAATTAAAATGTGATCAACATCACACACAATCTTCTTAATAATATATAAATGCATCAATTTCTTATTCATGAAAAATAGGAGAGAATAATTTGATCATCTCAAATAATTTTAAAAGAGTATTGCTATCAATATCAAAAGATAATCTGATAGGTCAACCTCAAATATCTCATTCTTAAAACTCAAAGTTACAAGATACAATCAAGATCAGCCTTGTATTGGAACCCTAGAAGGGAAGTGATACAACATGATGGACTGTGGTGCAGAGAAGGGGTGCACTTCCTTGGGTTGTGCAGGTTGAGGGGAGCAAGGGTTTCTTGGTTAGAATTGTTGTGAGAAATGACAAACCATGAAGAATATTGGAGCTGGATCCAGAGAAAGGAGAAGCAGGTCGTGAAAAATAAAAGACCGCAGGTTGGAAATTGCTTCCAGAATGATGAATTGTGAAATTATCTTACGCGAAATGGATCAGGGAGCCTAGGTATCTAAGGTTTTTGGGCTGGAGTGCCTATGTACTTATGGTATTTGGGCCAGAGTGCCTATGCAATTGGTTTAGGCTGGAATTCCTATGTTGATGAATGGAGAGGGAGCCAGAATTGTAAAGTGAAATTACACCTATAGGGTGTTGTGCACTGAGGACAATGCAAAAATAAGGGAGAGGGGAATGTAACATCCCCGATTTTAATTCACACAAATTATAATGTAATTGTATAAATGTGAATTAGGCTAGTGAGCCTATGAGTTGGGGTGAAGAGCGCATATTGATTTAATGTGGACGGTGGCCGAATTGAATATTATGTGCATTAAATAATTAATTAAATTAATAATCACTTGTTGTGATACAAAAGAAATGAAGAACGATGGGGGGGGGCTATGATGCCACAAGAGATAGGGATCCAAGGGGGATTTATTCATAGGTATTCATCCAACCCACATTCCTGAATTATTATCATCATGTATAAACCTTGTGTTTGTTGTTGATTGTTCCTAAAGCCAACCATTAAACTCATGTAAGAGGGTGGGTATTAGGAGTCACATCCCATAGTTATTGGAGAACATGGTGTAACATCCCGCTCTAGCGCACTGAGGACACTTATTATTTGAGGACACTTGCTCGCAAGTGATCTGGACCCTTTTTGATGTTAGACCTTATATATTTGATTATGATGTGATTGACAGATGATATGATGTGTTACTATTCATGTAGACGGGTGCTATTGACTCAGTTTATTGAGTGTGCAGGCTTGTGACCTTGAGGATGCGGAGGCATCGGTAGACCCCCTTGGACTCCGGACTAAGTTAGGGAGTGTGCTTTTGGGTTGATATGTTTATTATGATGTTTGATTTGATTTGATGATTTGATGACGACATTTCTGACATGATTATTGGTGATGCAGGCTGACAATAGCTTGCCGA
>JZKD02S1968601.1:15896-45057 GCA_000966675.3 Picea glauca | reverse complement strand
GGAGGGGCCCCACTTCACATGCCACACTATTCCGGACCCCCCCCCCCATTAAAGGCAAAATGGCAAGGGGGGTCTGGAATCCGCCTGAGCGTCGTTGATCATGATGAATTAATCTTGACCGTTCGAGAGTTACGCGTCCACTTCTGGGACCCCCCCCCATTAAAGGCAGAATGGCAAGGGGGCTCTGGAATGGATCCTCAGCCGTAGATCTGGGTGGGTGGACTCTGGCCATCCAGATCTGTTCGCTACTTACCCTAATGCGCACTCGCGCCCCAGCGTAAAATTGGCATCTCTTCCTCTCATCGGACGGTCATTACGGACCCTGATATTTCCAGAAGGAATCTTGTCCGTCCATCGGGACTTAGCCACATGTTATTATCTCGACATTCTGGATCGGGATTTATCAAAGCGAAGGCCTGAGTTCTTGTCAACGGAACTCCCAAATCCCTAATCTTCGATGAGCCAATTCACCGATATGGTCCCTTATGTGTTAGCCCTCCTGGATAAACTCCTGGCCCACATGACCACTATCTCACAAGATCGCAGCCTTATCTCTTGTCGGGTTTGCGGACTTTCCAATGCCAAAATGTACTCGTCCTCAGGATTCGCGATCCGTTAAATCCCGATATGTCGATATAATGACAGTTGGCCCTACAATGGACGCTTTTTACTTTGTCGGGATTCCGGACTTCTCAATTCTGAAGTGTATGGACTTCTTGTCCATGGGATTCCCGATTTCCCGATGGATGACTTTCCTTTTGGGACTTTTCCCGAATGCTCTGATTGCCACCACACATCCTCCTATGATGGACGATCCTGATCGCTTCTTGCAATTTCGGAGTTTCCGCTGCTGATATATTTTGGCATCTTGTCCCTTTGATCTCTGAAATGCTGACGGGCTCTCGATCTTGTCCATGTGTCCTCCTATTATGGACGGCTCATATTGATTCTGGGATTTTCACTATGAAAATTCCCGACCTCATGTCATCGTGACTCCCAATTTCATGAATGTCGATATCCCGATGGCCACGCCTCTCGTCGAGACTTTCAACCTCCTGTTCACGAGGGCTTAACCCTCATGCATCTCTTAATACATCCAATGGCTGTCGGGTTTTTCTAGCTAAGATTTAACGGCTCAGATCTGTCCCACCTTGTGCACTCTTACACTACTTCATGGATGTGGAAAAATAAACGGTCCAGATGTTCTCATGGACCGTGGGGGTCTACGATCCTGATTTCCTCGCTATTCACGACGATAGAGGAAAAGGGGCAAGGTATGTAACACCCTTGTTTCTTTCGTCAATATAATGGTCGTGAATGACCATGGGTCTTCCGACGGAATCTCGTTTGTCAATCGATACTTATCCCTATGATGCTACTTCAGGATTTTCAGAGGGTCATTCCTCCTCGTACAGGGTTGTTAAGACTTGCACAGCCAAGTCCTTTTTCCAGGTTCTTCGTAAACCTTTCCAAGGAGGGAATCTCTGTGAAGAGATCTATTCCGGGGCATCCCTGGAGACAGATAAGGGTAAACAACTTCCCGAGAATGGGCTGGAAGCCTGACTTGGTTCAACTTATGCATAATTAAATTATTTTATCAACATAAGCCATGCGTGGTTTTTTCTGTTATAAGCATATACAACTACTAGTACTGATCAAAATACTACTCAGACATTCTTAAAATGAAAACATTCACAGTTCCGCAGCTTATGAGCATAATTATCAAAATACATATATTTCAAGGTGCCAGAGGCAAAACACTTATCAGAAATAACACTAGGGTTAAGCAACTGCTGAGAGGGGTGCTCGTTTCCACCCAACTGTAGGCTTAGCGACTCCCAGCGGATTTACCACTAGCCACCCCCGAGCTGAGACCACAATGTTGTGAGACTGTGTCTCTATTTTCCAGTGACCAGGAGTGAAGGTTGCAATCCTTCCTCTCTGCTATCACTCACTCTGCATAATTCCAGAGTTCTCCCATCATTTCCGCCCCCAATCGCCTCTACCCCATGCCTTATCCTCTTGCAAGGTTGTGTGTGGCGTGATTACCCTCGCGCTGATCAGGTCTGACGGCTCTACGGATGGGAGGTTCACCTCCCATCCCTCATTAAACAATCTATCTACCAACCTGTGAGACATTTAATTCGGGGCCAGCGAGCCGCTTTTGGTTCTCCAGGCCAGTGGAGTCAAAATACGGTATTAATTCTCGGTGGAAGTTAACGCCACCTTTCCAGGTGCCTTCCACCACCATCGTGGTCTCTTTTTCTGCACATCCCCTCTCAGCAGTCCTACAATATAAATTCATAATGTTATTCACATTTATTGACCTTTTCCACAAGGTCCATTTACATCACATATTCACATTTATGATTTTGCCACAGTTCTTGGCCAGTCTAGTTATTTTTACAAACTGGGGGAAACATGGTGTTACAAGTTAGTGCCTAAAATAACAATATTGGTAAATAGAGCTCTTGGAGTGGTCATGTAGATTGCGTACACACATAGGTCAAGGCCTCCAAATTTGCCAACATGTAATGTTGTTGCATTTGAAACTGACATTGGCACTCAATGGGACCAAACCCAACCAAAGAATGTACCAATTCCACCCATTAAACAAGGTAACAAGAAATAAATCCCCCCAAAACTCGTATGGGTGTTGACTTTACATAACTCCAAGATACTAACATTAACAAGGTCAACCATTGACATTGGAAACACTAAACATTAAGGCTTGACCTTCATGACAATTTCACACACTGCATATATAACAAGAATGTGAATTGCACCATCATTCTCAAATTTTGGAAGCTATCCAAAAATTAAATATAATGCATACGTCTTGCTCCAAAACAAGGAAGATGCACACTTGCAAAAAAAACCGATTTGCAGCTTCAATGCCCAACCTAAAACTACAATTTCCTTTTCTAACATGGGAGGGACCAAGGTTGCATCTTCTTATATGTTGTGGACATACTTCTATAAATGAAATGTTTGATTTGTAAATATGGCCAAGATAATGTCAATTTTCCAACAAAATTTTTAGAATAACATGCATCCATATAATTAATATCAAATGATGCTTTGACATAAAAATACTGTGTACGCATGTTTGTTTGTTTTTTGTAAATTAGCTACTAATATTATACAAAAAACATTATAGTAATTCCATCGTGACCAATACCCCATGGTAATTGATCAGCAGATGTCAAAATTTATTTAAAAACTATCCAAAATATGTTCTCTATTCCCGAGGAGGATTGTAATAGTGTATAAAAATAATAGTATCAGAACATATATAACTAAAACATACAAAGCTAACTAATATTATTCACAAAAAAAAAAAACTAGCAAGAAGACATGGCATGGTTGCTATCAACCTTCACCTTCCTCGTCTCAATCTATAGAAAGGTAGATTGGTTGAGAGGTTGTTCCTTTCTCTGCTTGAGATCTGATTGGCCTTGTTGCTTCTATTAGAATTTGTTTTGCATCCTCCCAGTTCTGTATAAAAATTTCTATGCCCCAAATGGCTTCATATTTTTGGTCCATTTGATTCAACCTAGTAAAAAATTATTGATGTTGTTGTCCTCATTCTTCAACAATTTGGGCAATAAAGGATTTGTTGAGTCAATACAACTTGATCATTTTTATGTACCTAGTGTCCCTACTTTGGGAGAAGCATTTGTCTAGGACCCAATTCATATAGTCCTCATCAATTTGATTAGTAGTGGGTGTGCCTCCTTTTCCTCTAACCACATTTTCAATTTCTTCAACCTCTTCTTTGACATGTTTGGAAAAGTGTCAATGGTACCTATTAGCTACAACCATGCCCTCAACCTTGGCTCTTGTAACTTTCTTTTTTGGCTCTGACTCTTTCAAATTATTTCAGGGTCTTTGCCTTCCTTGCTTAGTGTCTTGTCAATTGTTTTCAACATAGGCCTCTTGCTTAGGCTCCATCTTCCCAGTCTTAGGTAAGCTTCCCAAAGGCTTAGATGAAATCTCAAACAACCCCAAATCACTCAAAACTCACCTGAGAATGAGAAGGGCCAAGAGGGGAAAAGTATAGAAATCACAATAAACCCACCCATAGAAGAGGAAACCATAACCATAGACAAAAAAAAACCTAAATTTGGGAAGCAGATCGCTAGAACAATGAGATTAAGATTTCATAGACTTCCCTAAGAAGACCAAGAGAAACACCATGAAAAAAAATACACTCGGGCCAAGGCTAGTAACTAGGCCAAACTAGAGGGTCAAGAGAAACCATTGCAAACCAAGATGAAACAAGCTCTTAAATAAACCGACTTTTCTTCCCCATGAAGCAGAGGGTTCAATGGTGTGATCCTCCACAAATCCATTTGCAAGATCCACCATCATCAACAAACCTATATCAAACCCAAGACCAAATCCTTTAATAATGGTTTGCATGAGTGGAGTAATGGATACATATTGGACAAACCTGCATTCAAGACAAAGGTGCTAAGCCATGATGGCTCCAATCTTCTCCCTTATCTTTCCCCTTCTCCCACTTATCAACTAAAGCATGTAGAGACATAGATGGATGGATTTTTAGAGGGACATGTGCCCCCCCTAGAATTTTCTCACTTCTTGGCACCCAATATGATGTACTATTTAAGCTTATTGTAAACAAAAGCATCTAAAATATATCTATCTTCATTACAAGTGTATTCTCATATATTTGATTCGAAATGGAACCGTAATATTAACCTCTCATCTAAACTTTGGATTTCAATTTTTGCAATCAACAAACAACTTCAAGACAAAAGATCAAAGGCCTCAAGAAGACAAAATGAATCACCTTGATGGTTAGCATTCCAAGGCAACTCTATTAAACAAATTGCTTACTTGATGGAAAGAAATTGACAACAACCATGAAAGACGGAAGAAGGAAAATTATAGAAGCATGGAAGGCATGGAAGAAGAAACTAGCTCAAAGTTCGTGGTGATATTTGAACCAAAGCAATCTCCAATATTGTCAATGGGTAATAATGCACCAAATATGTGTATAGCTAACTCCTTTGTAATTATTTATCGAGCCTAATAATATCTCTGTGTATAGCTAACTCCTTTGTAATTAGTTATCGAGCCTAATAATATCTCTGTGAGCCTTGGGTTACCAACACCTACTCCATCCATTCCACCTCCTTTGACTAACTATTATCATTGTTATTTTTCTCTAATATTTTTTTGCTACTATTGTTGAATCCATACACCCTAAAAGGAACTAGTCCACTCACTACAGTGATTGATTCATCAAACAACTCTCAAACTATCTTCCTTGGAACCTTTACTAACCTTAAACTAGACTAATTCATCAACTAACTTGTTGTTGTTTCAAAAGATTGCTACAGCCATATAACAACAGCGAATTTATCTTGAAAAAGTGACATTAAAAGTTGATTAAACATTGCCAATTTTGCCTTTGACAAGTTCTTATCATTTTGTCGACTTAAAGCTATATTTTCTTGTCATTTTCAAGCATTTTAAGGCATGATTATTGTGGTTGCTACAAAACATTCATTGTTGTTGTAAACAATTACATTGTTGCAGTATTATATCATCTTACTTATTTTTCAGAGGTTCGTGACCTTATGAAGCACCAATATCATATGGTACTTGGAAATTGCACTCTTTTCTATTTGTTGTCTTGTTCTGGGCAGGTACACCTTATTTACCCTTTTGCTTCATCTCTATAAGACACAAAGAACCTCTTACTTGAGTGACCTGTGAGAGGGGTGGGACTTTCTTATATATTTTACCCTATCCTTCTCAAACCCTCAGGTCACTAGGGATGTCTCCCTTGGGGTACTCTGACATACTCCTAAATAGAAAGGGGTTTCCTGTTAAGGTGACAGTGATAGGTCACTCCCCGTTACGCCAATCTTGAATCCACTTGCCTAGGTCTTTGGGAAAGTACATATTATGCGATAACAATGACCTTCTTGACCAACTCAAGGGGGAAAAGTTCTTCAACAAGATTGACCTAAAGTCTGGCTACCACCAGGTTCCCATTGAACCAACTAATGTATGGAAATCAGCTTTCAAAACTAAAGAAGGTATCTTCAAATGGTTGGTCATGCCCTTTGGCTTAATAAATGCACCAGCAACTTTCATGAGATTGATGGATGATGTATTGAGACCCTTCACCGACTCTTTTATGGTGGTATATCTGGATGACATCCTCATCTTCAGCAAAACTTGGGAGGAGCACATGCAGCATATTCAACAGGTTTTGAGCACTTTGTGGCAGCACAAGCTATATGACAACTTGGGAAACTGATCCTTTGGCATGAACAGGGTCCAATACTTGGGAGACATTGTTTATGAGCATGGGGTATATGTGGATCCAGCTAAGATCCAAGTCATTCATGACTTGCCAACTTCTATCGAAGGTTCGTGTTGGGATTCTCCCATATTACATGGTCCCTCAGCCAAGTAACCAAGGGTGGTGGCAAGGAAAAGTTCGGATGGGAGCAGGCACAACAATAATCATTTGATGATCTGAAGCATTGATTGTGCTCAGCTTCAGTACTCTCTTTACCCAATCTGCAACAATCGTTCAAGATTGAGATTGATGCCTCTGACTATGATGTAGGCGTAGTTCTCACTCAGCATGGTCATCTAGTAGCATACCATAGTGAGAGACTCTTAGATATTGTCCGAAAATACCCTACCTATGACAAAGAAATGTATTCCATTGTGCAAGCATGACGTCAATGGAAACATTATATTCTGGGAAAGGAGACAATCATCCACACTAATCACAAGCCTCTGCAGTTCATACAGACACAGAGGAAGTTGTAGAACGACCGCCATCAAAAGTGGTCCAAATACCTACATCAGTTCCATCTCAAGATCAAGTATAAAACAAGGAGCACAAATCATGTCGTTGACTGCCTCAATTTCCCTCCCATTGTTTCACTCACCACAATGCTCCATTCTTGTGGGCATGAGGCATCTGAGTGGCCCCAACTTTATCATCGTAACCCTGAATTCACCACCATCTATCATATCTTGGATACAGAGTGAATGTCATTGATTTTCACATATAGGATGCACTATTATGCCATCTGTGCCACCTTTGCGTTCTCACAATCAAGCATGCAAAGATGATTTGGGAGGCTCACTACAGTCGAATGGAAAGACATTTTGGCATGGAGAAAACTATGGTCATTCTACAGAAAAAATTTAATGGCCAAAACTTTGACAAGATGTCACCAAGTATATCAAATCTTACACTGAATGTGCCATTTCCAAGCCAGACATCAAGAACAAAGGCTTATATACCCCTCTTCCTACTCCTGAGAGGCCTTGGGAATTCATCTTCATGGATTGCATGTTTGGCCTTTGGTCCACCAAGCACAACAATGATTTTTTATTTGTGGTGGTTGATCAGTTTTGGAAGATGGCCATTATCACAGCCTCCAATAAGAGCATCACAGCAGCAGATATTGCCAAGCTCTTCTTCGAATGGGTGTGGGTCCATTTTTGGATACCACAGACCATCACCTCAGATCGAGACAACAAGTTCCTTAGCACATTTTGGTCGAGTCTCTCGTCACTGTTGGACACCAAGCTATCTAAATCCACTGCTTTACACCCCCAAACCGATGGCCAAATGAAGGTCGTCAATCGTATTATTGTGCACATCATGCGCATGTAAAACTCTAATCATTTGCGTACATGGGATGAGAGTATTTCCTATGTTCAACACAGCTACAACATGGCTCTCCATAGCTCCACCGGCCATAGCCCATTTCAGGTGGGGTTGGGATTCCAACCCTTCGGTACCATTGATGTTGTACTACCTCTTGAAAACACACAAAAATAATCTTCTCATGTTCATTCTGAGGCCGACAAATCCACCAGATTCATTGAGTGGATTCAGCACATCCACCAACAGGTCCATGAGATTTTGCAGAAAGCCAATGCTAAGTACAAGCAACGCCATGATCAACACCGAGTACCACACCAATTTCAGGTGGGAGACAAGGTTTGGTTACATTTGCAAAAATATCACATTATAGGGCCCCATTGAACGCTCCACCCACTTCGCTATGGGCCTTACACTATCACCAAGGTTGTGGGTAGCAATTATTTTGAGCTCAACACTCCACCCTTCCTTGGCTTGCACCCAGTGTTCAATGTGGACCTCCTTCGACCATATTTTCCACCATTATTGGACACCTCAGAGATCGAAAAACAGTTGACACCAACAGAGCTCAACCCTAACTACATGGAACAAGCATCCACTGATCATATAGTGGACACATACGTCAAGGGCACTCTCTAGCAGAGGATCCATCTTTATCATTTTTTCAAGGCAAGGAAGCTCCTACACCAAGGCTAGTGGCTCACCCAGGGACAAATTTAGCAGAAGTTTCCTCACCTGATGAGAGTACTCAATGTAATGGATAACATTGCTTTCTAAGGGGGGAGGACTGATCCAAGTGGATATTGGTGGCCACCCACATATTCCAACTGGATCCTCTTGACATTTTTTAGTTTATCACATTCTTCTGTACTTCTTTGTAATTGTGGGATATACACTTCTAGGGTTTTCTAAATCCCTGCACATCTTCTAGGTGGAGATTGGTGGCCTCCCAGCTAATCCAACTACCTTATTTTGGAAGTTTTCATGTCAGTACATCTTTGTGTAATTTCAGGGCCATTTTGGGGCCCTAAACAGTGTTTTTTTGGATTTCCACAATCAAACTGTAGACGGAGTCAAAGTTTTATGGCATAATGTGTATTTCTTGAAAATACCTTTCCAACGGGCTATCGCACCTAAAACGGAGGTCATATGCAAAATTTATGACCCCATGAAGTTGAGGTACTAACTTACCCATCGAGGCCCACATAACTTTTGGTGTTTCATATCCTAGGGTTAGGTTTTTTGATGTCTAGGGTTTTGGCATTCATGAGTAATGTTAAAAAGGCTTCTAGATCCTTATTGTATTCACTCTTCTTAGGCAGATGTGCATAGAAGCCACATCTCTTCTCAGAGATAGCTACCACCATTTGAGCAAGTTGTTTTCAGTTCTGGGGTTTTAGTTTTACAGTTTCAACCTATTTTATTTATTCAATAGAAGTTATTGTTCAATGGATATCTGTTGTTTTTCTTAGTATCTCTATGTTATTTTAATTAGTCTGTTATTATTTTCGTTCCGCTCATAAATTCGGATCACTACAAGCTTCAATTCATGGTTGACTTAGTCTCTCATGGGCTTCGTTCTATTTTTTTGTTGTCTAACCCCTCAAAACTCTTTTCCTCTTCCTTTTCTAATAGATCCTCCCTCCCCATTTGAATTTCCCTCATGCCTAACGAAAAGAGAATTCAAACTCAACTTATTTTCCTAGTTCTGAGAATGTAGGGGAGACAACTTGGTAGATTTTAGGAAATGGTGGCTTAGATTGAAGAATTTGTTTCCTCAACTCCTTTCAACTTCTTTTAGCTTCAAAATTCAAATTTGAAATGGGTGAGAGTTTAAGGTAACATAAGGTAGATGTTTTTAGGCATAAACCACCTTACACCCCCTCACCTTTCCCCTCTTGTGGTATCATAGCCCTTATAGGCACTCAAGCTCATTTGACCTTGATCATTTTAATTAGATGCAAAAACAAAATTCTTACAATATTCAAGAGAGTAAAATCGGGATATTACACTATAGTCATGTCTCAGTGGCTTAAATTCGAAAGGGTCTTATCATCGCCATTTGAAGTTTCGTTCCAACATAAAAACAACTACCCCTTTTATCTTATATGCATTTAATAGATGAACAATCCATGATAGTTGGTATTTATATTTCCCATGTGTTTAGACTAAGTGGACATTACAAGTACTCAACTGGGTGTTTGTTGGTATTGTTTTCTTACTAGATTTGTAGGATATGGACCCCATGAGGAACCTTCATTTGGTTCTAACATATGCATTTGTGTTCAACAGATCTGTTGTTTAAATGTTCCATGTGTTCAGACTAAGTAGGCATTACAGATACTGAACTAGAGCTTAATGGTATTGGTTTCTAAGGATATTTGCAAGTTATGGATCTCACGAGGAACCTTCTTTCGGTTATGAAATATGCATTTTTGTTCAATGGATTTTACCATTGGAAACATGTATCTGGTGTCAATGTTACCTATGATCATAAAATTTTCTAATTGATGGCCAACAAGAGTTCTCATATATGGTTCCATACATTATCCCTTAAGCACACCAAAGGTGTGTATCGTATGTTTTGTTTGGGTCATGTTTAAACCCAATTGTTGGTTTATAATAATCTCTAGACATTTCTTGTTTTATTGTTTTTGGCTTTGCATCACATGGAAGTTGGTTGTTACTTTTGTGCATATGTGGCCTAATATTATTCAAGAGGCCAGGAATGGAGGCCTGGATTTCATTGAGAGTTATGTGTTCTAGGATATGCATGAGCCCAAACAGAACAAGGTGATTTTGTTATGCATTGTCTCATTGCCAATTGACTGCATAAATACATGAAGTTTTGCATTCTTTTTAAGCATGTATTGGTTTTTGAAGTACAACTTTGAAGATAGGTTTGATTTAGTAAAGTTTATGAAAATAATGTAGTAGTTTGGATTACTTGTGCCTCTTCGTATTGGTCCATATGCATGCGCAGAATGGAATTATGGGTGAATCTTTGTTTCTTTTTGGCTGAAATTGGCTGATTGGTTTGAGATTTTCAATAGAAAGGGAAGGCTCCAAACGAACCCTCGTGACTTTCTAGAGTTGTTCAACCATATTTATAAGAAAATGAAACATACAAATTCCTAATTGGTTGACATCCTAAATTTCAATCGTACTTCGTTGGATACTTTAGGGGTGCATCCGCCATGTTCCATAGAATGTTTGGAGGTGACTACAGAATTAACCAGGTCGTGTGATTGGCAAGTGTTGATGTTTAGTTGGCTAAGTTCAAACTCCATGCTTATTACACATCTATGGGCTCATTTGTTTTGCAATGTTACTCATTCAAAATCACTCTCTCCAAAAGGATCCAAGAGAGTCACTTGAAAGAGTGGAGGAGTAAATAATTAAGATCCACTAGTCTTTCCTTTCACTTCCCAAAGAAAGGGCAGGTCCTACATGTGCATACATTCACATGATTCCACTTATGATTCTCTATAATTTTCGACGTGTATCTCCCTAGCCATTCTAGGATGCGTATATATAACATGCGGGGATATGATTTTGAGTCCTAAGTTTGATCCAGTGTTACTATACTCCCTTGATCCTGAGTCGAATTCATAGTCTTTGAGGAAACTGAGTCAAGTCAAAATCTGAGTCGAGTCAATGCCTTTGATTTTGACTCTCCCCTAAGCCATACTTCCAATTCTACTCTCAAGTAAAATGTGAGTGATATTGACTTTGTTAGTATAACTTGCCTTAGTCTCACTACTTAATCCTATGGATTTCTCAGAGCTAACTTTCCTGAAGAGATTTTGTGTAAGTGTTTTCCCTTCCATCTACATTACTTGCTCCAAAATTGTATCCTCCTTGAAAACCAAATTTGGATCAACTTCTCTAATCCTTATACATTTTCATTTTTTTTTCCCTATGAAAGGGTTTGAGTGAAATGGTCATGTACCCATCTCTTCTCCCTTGAACCCCAGATTTCCCACTAGCTAGGATTCAATGCTCTCTGATTTGATTCCACTACCCACTCCAACTTCCCTTTCTGAAATATTAGGGGTTACCAAATATATGCATGTAGAATCATTTTGGGTTGAAGTGTTTACCTCTGCACATATAAGTGAAAGGTTATCCCATGCTACAATCACATTGAAATCCAATGAGCCACTTGTTTCTTGATTATCATCCACATTAATCATGAAAACCTCTACCCGAGAATTAGTGTTTCCATCCTTGTATGCCAAGTGAGCATGTAGCTTCCAACCAATGCCCTTATCCATTATTATATGACCTACCTTATGATTATTTGGATGTAGTTTAAGGTTGGTAAAAAAAAATCCAAATATTATAGTACCATTGGAAGCCTTCCTAGATCTAGCTTTACTAGATGAGGGATAAACAAAATTTGTGGTTTGATTAGTGTTATCATTCTTCCAAGAGTAAACTATCTCCTCTTGTAAAACAAATATCTTAAAAAATTGAAAAGAATCTGAGAACCGAGAAGTAATCCACCATTTTTTCTTCTTTTATCTATAAATTCATCACCTTCTTCATGTACAATCTATGAGAAACTAAATATAAATCACAAAAGTGGTCTATATCATTGAAAAACTTTCAAAAGGAAAAATGCAATCTTAAAATTCATTATAATGAGAAAGATTTAACAAAATTCTATGAAATGACATCAAACATTTATTTTAAAGTTACAACGAGATGTGGAAAATGGCTTTCAAATAGGATTCACCACTCAATATATATTGAAAAACTCCAATATTGGAGTTATTAAATGACAATGATGGTGATCATATTAGCTCACTCAATTTCCCGAGAGGCTACTGAATAAGACTCTAAGTTGGACAAGGAAAGTGGGAAAAATAAAAATATTGAAACCTTACACTAACCTTTATGTTAATGCATTTTTTAAGGGCCAACTCTTCACTAGACTTTATGCTAATATGGGTTTAAGGAAAAATAATTTAATTAAAAATGCATGTGGGGGATATAATATTGCAAGGACTTAACATGAAGGTATTATTATAAGGAAAAATAACTTAGTTAGAAATTCATGTGGTCTGGCTATAACATTGCAAGACCTTAACATGAAGGTATTATTATGAAGGTAACATTGCAAGAAATGCACTTATTGCCATAAAGGACTCCATTTAGAATTTGCATGTATGTAGAAATAGATAGATCAAATTGCCCAAATACTTCAGTAAAACAAGCTTGGAGATTGCATCCCTGAGGGTTCCAAGAAGAGGAAGCCAGAAGATCAGAATCTCAAGAAAGGAAATTATAGACATGCTTTGATTGCCATCAACTCCTCTCACGATGCTTGGATCATAGATTCAGGTGCATCACACCACATGGAAGCCAAAAAAGAAGTATATTCTTCATTGGATGCATGAAAGGGTCCTCTTATTCTGATGGGGTACAACTCTCCAGTCGAGGTCACCAGCAAAGGAAGAATTGAACTCACAAATGGAAGCTTTGAGAATGTGTTGCACGTTCCCAAACTTTCCATCAATATTCTCTTTGTATATCAAATGAAAAACTCTAGCACCAGAAAGAGAGTCGTATTCACACCTGATGCAATGGATATCTATGACACGCAAACCGATTCCAGGGTTTCTACCAGTGAGGTAAATCATCAATCTAGACTCTACACATTTTCTAAATTTATTGAACCAGATTTTGCATTACTGTTTACACGTGTTGTTGAAAGAAGTAGGATATGGCACGAAAGGTTTAGGCATTTAAATTTTAGATATATGCAACAGCTTAGAAAGCATGGAATGGTTGATGGTCTACCCAACATCCACTTCTCCGAAGGAATTTGTGAGGGGTGTGTTTTTAGAAAACACCCTCAAGAGAAATTTGACAAAGGAAAGACTCAGAAGGCTTCCTTTCCTTTAGATCTGATCCATGGTGACCTCATGGGCCCTTTTATGCATCCATTAATCAGTAAATCAAGGTACGTGATCATTTTTGTTGATAATTTCTTATGCTTCACATGGATTTTCTTTCTCAGGCAAAAATTAGAGGTCTTTCAACACCTCAAAAATTTCAAATCCCTTGTTGAGACACAATCAGGAAAGAAAATCAAAGTCCTCCAAACAGATAATGGGGGAGAGTATGTCAACCATGAGGTACAGAATCTTTTTCATGAGGCAGGGATTCAATTGTAGCACATGGTTCCCTATACTCCGTAGCAAAACAAAGTTGATGAGCGGAAAAATAGATCTCTAAAAGAGATGGCATCTTGCATGCTACAAGCAAAGTCACTTCCATGGATATTATGGGCTGAAGCACTTATTTTTGCAACCTACATCCACAATAGATCTCCCCATCAAGGATAAGACCCCCTACGAGGCTTGGAGTGGCCTTAAACTAGAAGTGATCCACTTCCATATTTTTGGTTCACGTACATGGGCCAGGATTCCCTCTGAGAAGAGGAAGGCACTTGATCCACAAAGCACATAGTGTATCTTTGTTGGATACCCTGATGGTGTGAAGGGATACAGACTCATTGATATTTCCTCAAATCATCTCATCATTGAGCATAGTGTCCAATTCAAGGAAAGTGTCTCGCATGTACCTCGGCAACTACATGCAAACACTTTTGTTCTTCCACCTATCAGAGATGATGAGATTGCACATGCCTACTCTTATTCATATTAGAGTTTTGATTCATAGGATTCAGATGATCTAGATACAAAGTCAGTACAGTCAAATGTAGAGTCAATGCATGCAGATGCAGATGTAGAGCCAAAGAAGAGGCCCAAGTGGGCCAAGACTGCTCTTCAGGATGCAAGAGATCTTGTTGGGGATCCAGCTGATACTAGGAGGACTTGATCTGATTTCGAGGAGCCTCCTCTTGTGCTCGTTTCCATTGAATTGATGCCACCCAGGCATATTTTCTTGGTTTAGTATTCACATCCACAGTCCTGTGGGGAGGATGCTAAAAATCCCTTTTGGGAATCCTCCATGTAGGAGGAGTACAACTCCCTTCTCGAGAACCAGACTTGGGATCTGGTTCCACTTCCTTCGAGAAGGAAACTTGTCAGGTGCATATGGGTCTATAGGACCAAGAGCGCAGTGAATGGACAAGTTAGCATATACAAATCCAGGCTAGTTTCCAAAGGATTTCAGCAGGTGCATGGCATTGACTATGATGATACCTTCACTCCAATAGCAAAGATGGATTCCATACGTTGGCACTTTCCATTACGACGCCCAAGGGACGAGAAGTCCATCAGATGGACGTGAAGACTGCATTTCTTGATGGTGATCTCTCTGAGGAGATATATATGGAGCATCCCGAGGAATTTATGCAAGATTCATCTTTCGTTTGTCGACTGGAGAAGTATCTTCATAGCCTCAAGCACACCCCGAGGGAATGGTAATTCAAGGTGGAATCCTACCTATTGTCATGGAACTGTGTATGTTGTAAGTAAGACCCAAATCTTTACATGCTCAGGACGGTTGATTCACTTCTACTCCTAGTTATGTAGGTTGATGATCTGTTGATCATCGATTGCTCGACTTCAGCTATTGCTACAGTCAAGAGGATTCTACATGACAGGTTCTTGATGACGGACATGGGTTCGCTACATTTATTCCTTGGACTCGATATCATTCAGGATGCATCAGGCATAAAATTGTCTCAGGACAAGTATGCACGAGATCTCCTTGAGAAATTTGACATGAAAGACTGCAATTTTACCCCGACTCCTTTCCTATCAAGAGTCAGACTTGAGGATGGCGGGGACACTCCACTATTTGTCATCACATTGTACAGACAGCTGGTGGGGAGATTTTCATATCTCACACACTCCTGACCAGACCTCTCCTATGCAATTGGAGCAGTCTCCAGGTTCATGCAGGAGTTGCATGAGCTACATTAGAAGGCTGCAAAGCATATCCTTCGATACGTGCAGGGCACCATCACCTTTGGGATTCACTATGCAGCAGACTCTACATTGGACCTCATCGGGTTCATTGATTTTGACTTGGTTGGTGATAGCATTGATCGCAATTCCACATCTAGTTACTCACTCATTCTTGGTTCTGGGCATATATGTTAGGCGAGAAAGAAGCAGGTTGTTATTGTTTTATCTTCAGCCAAGGCAGAGTACAAAGGGGTAGTTAACATAACCATTTAGGCTATATGGCTACAACATTTTCTCACTAAGTTGGGCATTCAGTTTCATTGACCGATCATCATCTGGTGTGACAAGCAGAGCACTCTGAAGTTTTGAAGAGAACTAGTTCAGAGACAATGGACAAAGCACATCGATATCCACATGCACTACATCCGGGACTTAGTACATGAATGGATCATCGACCTACAATTATGTCCTTTAGCAGAACAGACTGCAAACATATTCACCAAGACCTTCACTAAGAAAAAGTTACATTCTCTATGCAGTCATCTTGGAATGAAGGACACAGTTGCCTAACAGTTGTCAGTTATTCTTTTTACATACACTGTACTTTGATGGGGGGGTCCCATGAGGTTTTCCCTTTTTCCTCATTTATTTCAGTGTATCTTTTGTATTTGGGTACCTAACATGGCCTCGTTGTCGTGACCAATTCTTTATTTTCACCGTAGTGATGTTCAAGGGGGGGTGTTGGAGATAATTCACACACACCTAGGATTTATTTTTCCTAGGTTTTTCCCTATGTTTATTAGTCATTATTCATTCTCCTATAGTTTAGGGAGAATGTTCCTCTAGCAGAATATTCTCTTCAGTTCACACTTCAGTTTTATCAATTGAGTGGAGTCTAGATACCACATTGGGATTATCACCAGCTAATGCACATTGTCCTTGGGATCATCACCATACTATCACATTACTCAGGATTCCCTTATCTCCTCCTCACTTCACTCTGTTTCAGCTAGTTAACTGAAGACTAAGAGACTAGTTAACTCAAACTAGATGGCAGTTCACTCCCATAACTGCCTAAGAGACTAGACTAGCTGACGATTTACTCCTGTAACTGCTAGTGTGTGTCTAGATCACTCTAGACCACTAGTATGGTGCATTGGCTTCACCTCCAGTGTGCATTAGTTGATTTATATAGAGTATATCATGTGTAAATTATCATTCATTCATTTGGTTAATGAGAATTATTCCATTATTTCTCTTATGATTCTCTTTTGCTAGATAGATCTATTATGTCCAGGTTCAAAACATTTACACATGTGCTTCTCTCACTTTCACATGTGTGTCTTACTTAACTGAAGACTGCATGACTAGTTAACTAGGACTAGGTGGCAGTTAACTCCTGTAACTGTGTATGTGTGTCTAGATCTCTCTAGACCACCACTATGGTACATTGGCTTCTCTTCCAATGCACATTAGTTGAGCTATACAGAGTATATCATGCGTAAATTATCATTCATTCATTAGGTTAATACATTTTATCATTCTTTTCTCTCCAATTTTTCTCTCTTCCTCTCTATTTTACACGTTTGTTTGTTCTTCTGCTAGCTAAATCTCTTGTGGAGGTAATCACCACATTCTACAACAATTTTGCCACCTCTATGTATATTAATTTATATGCATGTGCTTTGCAAATAAAAGAGCTCCACTTATATTTATCATGAACCTCTTTGCATTTAAAAAGAAGCACTACTAGAAAATTAAAAAATATAAATCTCATAAATGTGAAAATTTCATTAAACTGTATACAAGTAAACATGCATGGCATGCAAACAATAAAAAACAAGTGAGCGACCCAGTGAGATATTACAAATGGCATAATCAGTAACAAATGTCAATGATATATTATTCCATGCTTTGGTTGTCTGGCTTCTGCAACTTATATCCCTCTCGCCCATTTCTCCAAACTCGTTGACTCTGAAACACAATTATACATGAGAAGGTCCATGTGCTAAGAATAATGCTTTGCAAGTCAGTGTATATTCAGGCATATCAATGTATTGTTGTTGAACGTATTGGGACTAATATTCAGTTTTCTGAATTTTCCAAAATGCATTATACAGGTTGTTGAGAAATTGGGGTAAGGGGTGTTGGACAGGCCAAAAGATACAGTTGTGGACAAGCAGGGATTGATTTACACTGCCTTCTGAGATGGATCGATAAAACATATGCATTCAAATGGGTCATGGGAAGACTGCCACCTGAGATGGTCGATGAATGAAATAATTTATCAGGATCAATCCCTGGTGGGGATGACATTCATCACTTTTCTTAGTCACTCATACAGAACTTTGCAAAGGTGTATATCTGATCGCATGATGGTGCAGAAATATGGACATGATGAGCCATCGACTGCAGTGACAGTGCAATGACAGGAGGATACTGACAATTACAACGTTCTAATATGCAGTGCATTGACTGCAGTAACTTGTAAAGAAGCTTGATGAGCCCGAAAAATGATGTAAAGAAGCTTGATGAACCCGAAAAATGATGTAGCAGATCGGTTGCTTCCAAGTAACGACAAAACGCAGGATTAGGTTTGCATTTATAATACCCTATGTTTTCATTTATGAACTGTCGTTGAGTCGAAAATAAGAGTTTCATTTCAATAGCCAATGGGATCTTCGAAAAAAATTAAAAAAATTTTAAAAAATTTAAAAAATCTATTTTTAAAGAAAAAAAATTTAAATAATTGAAAAAAAATTAAAAAATCCATTTTTAAGGTGTGACATTTGGAAAACCATACAAATTTTTGGTTAATGCCTGGATTAATATGTAGTCAAGGATGAACTCAAGGCTATATACCAGCCTATTGGAAAGTATCATAAGATTGATAAAAAAAATGAGCAAAAAGAACCATCCCTTAGTTTTAAATGAAGGTATATACATGAAAGATGTAAAGTGAGCATTAAAGTTCATGGAAGTGAGGTGTCCAACATTTTTTAATATTTTTTATATTTCTTGCCACCTTTTGTAACTTAGTCAGATAGCTTAGATAAGCTAGATCACTTGCAACTAAATGGGATAAGTTAACTAAATGGGATAAGTTAGATAAATTAGGTATGAACCACTTGTCATATCATAACTTACTTCACATTCATGCTGTCATATTAATTTACTTTTTTGAATTACATAAATAATTATATCATCTATGTATTGGTTTTAAATTTTTTAATTAAAGAAAAATAAAAATAAGAGTAAATTAAAAATGGAAAAATTTAATCATTTTTTCATTTAATTTGTTTCTAAAATTTGGTAAGACTTTTTAAGAAAGTTAGAATTCCATTTAATGGATGATAATTTTGACCTTGGAACTCCTTTCACCATCCCCATTTATAACCTATATTCAAATATTTGAGCATGAGTGTGACACCCTATTGTAATTAACCATAAAATAGGATTACCATGCTAAGGAATGTGGATAATGTAAATGTATTATTGTTAAACTGCTCATAACTGACTGTTGGGGGGTGAATCCTTGAAGTACGAGCCATGATATCTTTAGAGGAAAGAAATCAATGAATGAAGAAAGGACCAATGGTTGAACTATCAACCACCCCCATGAATGGAAGCATTGTCTAGCTGCAAGATGTCAGCTCGAAGTACCACAGAGACCTTCAAACCCAAGCTTCCTTCTGAAAGAAGGAACAAGACAGGTCAGAAACCTTCCAGAGGAGGGAAGGTAATATGCATACAAAGACACGACAAGAGACGTGAGGAGAGCACAATATCGTAAGGGATATGTGTGAACCGAAAGGAGGTGCAGAGAACACGACCTGAGGGACCGAACGTGAGCTTGATGTTGAGGAAGCATCTAATAAACCTCGCAAGGTCGCTGAGACAGAGAGAGTCTCTATGAGAGATGTCGTAAACTCCCTAGTGATATCATGGCTTGGCACGAGGGTGGATAAAGTGATAAGAATGAATGTCTCTGAGCCCATGGTTGGGTGGAAAGGCACACACCCACAGTCAGTTAGTTGGATGCAACTTGTAATAGATAAGTATTCTCATACCCTGTGAAATTGAGTTGTAATGAAATGGGATATACTGTGAACAACCCAGGTATGTGTATGTTTGCTTAATGGTTATACTATATCTCTTTATTCTTGTTTAGATTGTGTATTTAAGAAAGTATGGAATTGTCCGATTTATACACGTAAATGTCTGAGCCTTGTGGTGGGTTAAGTTAAAATAAGAGGATTGTGAGTTCGTAGACCTTGGGCACAGTTACCCTAAGTCTCTAGGAGTACGGAGTCAGTTAAGCTCAGGAGAGGTAGTGCAGATATGCATAGAATCTTTATAGATGGGCAGAGACTGAGAACTCCTCAAGTTCTAAACTTGATAAAGGAGTGCAAGGGGTGTGCAGAAGACTCTTATAAACGTTAAGTTCAGAAGAAAGAGAGAAAAGCTCTTAAGCCTCTCAGAGCTAACAAAGCTCAGGGAGAGTAGCGAGTTCGAAGTATCGAAGGGGATGGTTCCTTTGTTTGGGAAGACGAACAGACGAAATCTATTTGGAAGAAACCACGATCCATTGTGACCGTTGGATACTGGAAAGAGCACGGGAGTTAACCCTTGGATTCATTCATACTTCGCGAGTTTGGTGAATTGAACAAGTTCGCCGTAAGGGAGGAAAAATCCCTGAAGTTAACTCTGAACCTTAGATCTGAGGATGCACGGGCAACATCCCGATCGTCAGATCTAGGAAGTAGATGATAGTCAAGTTACCCGAACTACTGATGACTTAAGAATCTGACAGCGGAGATGGATGCGATCCATTTAATGGGAGGAGAGGCCATCCCGGTCGTCATATCGAATCAAATACTCATTGGAGTTACCAAATCAAACACCATCCGCTCGATTTAATCTACAGTTGGGAATCATTACGGAGTGCAAAGGTGAATTTAGCAGACCTGCTAGTTCACGGCCCGCAATCAACCCAGGTCGTTGATCTCATTGGGAATGGAAGATCAATGAATAGGATTAGACTAGAGTCGAGCGAGCACTTCCTAGATTGCAAAGGTTGGACCCCGCAATTATTGTGAATCGTCGATCGGCAGACACCTCGAAATTGGTCGAATCATGACCGTCAGACCTTGAACCGTTGTGAGATGGATGGTCGTGAGCCCCTTAGGAAATCCACGGAGCAATGAAATCCTTTGGTATCGTCAGTCTAAGAGAATCGAAAATCTCAGAAGAGATAATGTTTTCAAGAGAAAAGGCGAGACCCAAGATAGCCGAGATCACAAGAGGAATGAAGGTTGAGGCCTTTGAACATCTACAAAACTCTTCCAAGTCGGAAGAATTTAAAATCTCAAGAGGAGGAGCGACAGCAGCCGTCAGTGTAATATTCCCCGGTAGTGCCCTAGTGATATTATGAATTGTAATCATGTTTTGTAGGCTGGTGAGCCTAGTATTGATAAGTTTGTGGGCTTATGTGTTTATTAGGTCGGAGAGCCTAAGTGTTAAGGCCATGAGCCTGATATTTGTATACACAATTATGCAGATCATTAATATAATATATAAACATCGCTACGTGCCGACCAAACACGAAGAAAGAGTGATGGAGGACTAAGCTTCCACAGAATGGGTAAGGAAGAGAGGGATAAAATGTTGGAAGAGGGGCTAAGCTTGAGGGCTTAAGTCCTTGAATAATAATTTTTTATTATTCCAAAGTGGTGTAAAAGGTATATTTTGTATCCTAAGTTCCTGTAAAAAGGGAACGCATACTTGATGGAGTGAATGCAACTTCATGGGCGAAATGTGTTGGCCCAGGAACATGAAATTTAACCCAAGAATGGAGCCGTGATGGGGGTTGGTCCTCCATTCTTGTGTCCATTTTCTGAACCGTGTTACCTCTGCATCTGATCGCGGCATACCTTACACAACTTGAAACCCGAAACTGTGAGACCTTTGTGATCGACTGGTGTATTCCCATGAATTCCATCTAGTCTCTACGTTTGGTATCCATCATAAATTTATTGTCACGAATGTTGAAACCAGTGGGAAAAACCCATGGAATGATCCTCAGTCTAAAACCCGAAAACCTCAGACGTTTGTCCTTTGCATACCTATACATTGTTGAGAGAAATGGTTAGGAGGGGAAAGTCGACCTGTGAGTCTGTGAACCCATTCTATCCGCCATTGCAGAGTCAAGTCAGTACCTGAGCCATTTTTGGGTGGCTATCTTCTGTGAAACCTGAGAATACTGTAATTGTCTATGTTGGGTATGTTATAATTGTGAGTTGTTGTGGCCACGCAGTCCCTTGGCTGAGTGTGAACTGTTGTCGACATTCATTCCTTGATGAGGCTTACTGTTGTCCTTATTGTGCTAGAACTGAGCTAAAGAAGCAGGTTGTCAGGCATGTGTGCAGCACTCTCTCCAAGTGAGGGAGGTGGTTGTGGTTGAAGAGGCAGGTTTTCAGGCCTCTGAGCGACTCTTTCTAGGTGAGAGAGTGAGCGGAGGAAGAAAGAACTCCTGGAATGGGTCATGTAGCTGCCACAGAGCTTGGAGAATTTCGCTCTGGCTTGTTGTTGAAGCCCAAGGAAAGGGAGTTTTAGCAACCGAAGTATTGTCTTGGTAACAGTGAAGGTGTATACTCCTAGGGTGGGACAGGCATGTGGGGAATGAGAGTCTGTGCAAAGTGGGCATAAGTGGTTCCTGGGAGAGAATCCTTCCTCATAAACTGTGTGTCTTCCTGTTGACCTTGCCTAGCCTAGGATTTCCTTTCCCGGTGGAGCTTAGTCCCAGCTCGGGGGTGACCTACTACTAAGAGTGATGAGCAGCGCGGTCTAAGGCTGTGAGGTTTGTGGAAGGTATGCACGCAGTTGGTGGAGTTACTACAATTTCAAAGATAAGTATCAGTATGTGTTTAATTTCAATTAAAATGCATGTATGTGATGCTTGCAATATTATCATGTATTTCGTTGCAAGTTTGAACTGTTGTTAATTCTGTTTAAGTCTATATGACAGCAGTAAATCCATGTTAAATATGTTAATTTGATTTAATGCATATTCTTTATAAATATATGTGTATATGTTCCATATAGTAGTGTTGCCTGGCAGTGGGGATGAT
This sequence comes from Picea glauca, assembly GCA_000966675.3. Classification (NCBI taxonomy): domain Eukaryota; kingdom Viridiplantae; phylum Streptophyta; class Pinopsida; order Pinales; family Pinaceae; genus Picea; species Picea glauca. Next base: position 22,366 of record JZKD02S1968601.1, on the reverse strand, counting down.
GGTCGGGGACGTTACAATTTGGTATCAGAGCCATAACTTCAACGCTGAGCCTGGATGGGCCAGATAAGTGGTCTTTGGACTCAAGGTTTCGAGTGGAAATGGTGTTCGAATGGAACCAATTTCGAACCTTAGAATGTTTCTGAGTGCCAAGGGGTTACTTGGTCGTATTACGAAGCTTAGGAAGAGTAGTGGTAGAATAAAACCATAGCCGGCGTGGTATTTGACCACAGAGAGAGAGCGCTCAACACTTGGGGTGTTGGAGCCATAGGATCTATTTGGGAAAAAGGAGAGTCCTCTATGACCGTCAGATGCGGAGACGGTGTAGGAAGGTTATCTTGGAAGCCTTTCGGAGTTTAGTAATCGAGATAAGTGGAATACGTTGAGGCACAAACTCTCGAAGTCCCGAAGTAGATCGCAACCGTCTGATTGCGAAGGACATGCGTCAGTATATTGTGAACTCCGGGAGAAAGTGCCCTGGGAAAAAGAGAGCGTGGGGGATTTGAAACTCCCAAAGCCCAAAGAGCCGAAGTGGTGATTCATGATGACGTCACCTAGAGGTCATGTGGACACATGGGTTGTGTGCCAAGTGTAAGTGGATTTTGAACCATGGAAGGTTGAAATGGAATTTGGAACATGACGAGTGTCACCCATTTAAATGGGCCATCTATCAGTCGCTATTATGTCGCCATGTGGCATCCTGTGTGAGCCGGGTTAGTGGGGCCTGAGGTTACGTAACGTAGTTAAAGTTCGGAGGACCCACAGTGGAATTGATCACAATACATCAAGATCAATGGCCAGAAGGCATTGCGGGGACCCAAGTTGCACAGAAGCTAATTCTCCAAGGCAGTCCCGCAATCCAAATTGTGGTTTCACTGAGGGGTTACGTGTCAGTGTCAGGAGAATTGCGGGATGAAATGCGGGTTACTCCAAACCACCGTTTCATGCCCCCACAATTGGGAAAACATTAAGTGATGTAACATAATAACATCACCTAAGGTGACGTGGGAGTCTTCGGAGATTAATGGTTCGGGGCGTGCGGATGTGAAATCTTCCTAAGTCTCGAAACTCAGACGCCTGAGGTTCCATAGTGAGTGTCAGTCATTGGATGTTGGGTAGGCGTGGATCGTTGATCCACCCTACTACGCAAGTTTGGTAACTCGGAACTCTAAGTGATTGTCATATTGCGCTTTGAAAATTTCCTAGGTCGAAGGCTCGAGTACGCTCTTATTGATCTAGCGCTTGGTCATGACCCATGTTCGCGTGGATTGGGGGACTGAGAGAAAGGAGCTAGTGCCCGAAAACTTAGCAGAGCAGAGCTCTGAAAGAAGAAATCTGTGGGGATTCTTGATTGAACGAGAATCACAGAGAATGAAAACTGAACATTTTCTTGAATCATATTTGTTTATGAATGTTGTGGAATTTGTTAAGGAATAATGGTCTGACAAATTTCGGTTGTCTGCACATTGTGTTTGCAGAAGTTTAACGAGTGCCAGAACCGAATAGATTTTCCACTGAGTGCAAAGAAATGGAAGAGACATAGAATGCTTCCAGTTCAGAGAATGAAATAAAAGGGATGGATGTACATTTGGGAGTTGAAGGATCGAACTCCAATGGGCATGGAGAAGAGTTAGATAAGGAAGGGCATATGATGAAAATCATTGAAATATTGCAGAAAGATGCCCAAACTCACTGAGTAGATAGCAGAAAGCTCATGAAAGCTAAGGAACAGCAGGGAGAATTCAACTTAAAGTTGATGAAGATTCTGGAAAGAATAGAAAAGAAGTTGGACAAGAAGAGAGACTCGAGAAAAACATGGAGTCACCCGACTTCTAAGGGAAGAAGATCAAGGAGTGTTGGTAGACAACATCATCACTCCCAAGGTCACTCCAAGAGGAGGTCACACTGTAGTTCAAGCCCATCTCCTACCAGAAAGTATAGGAGATCTAGAGTGGATGAACTGAAGGGAGAAATAAACAAGATTAAGCCTCCTATGTTTGATGGAGAACATAAGAAGGAGGAAGATGTCGAAACATGGTTGCTTGGCATGAGAAAATATTTCCAACTGCAGAATTATTCCTCTCATGCAGAAGGAAGAATTGCGATGTATCAACTGAAAGGAAAATCATCCATGTGGTGGGATCAAATTGTGCAGGTGCAACACATTAGAGAGAAATATATGACTTGGAAAGAATTCAAGAGGTATTTCGAGAAGAAATACTTAACTAAAATATATTATGACAGAAAGATGAAAGATTTCTTTGAACTCAAGCTGGGCAGCATGACCATTGACGAATATGAGCGAAGATTTTTGGAATTGTTGAAGTATGTTCTATTCATCAAAGATGATATTGTCAATATTTGGAGGTATCTAAGTGGATTTCCACCTTCCATTGGGGACAAGATTCAGTATGATGACCCTAAGACTATGGAAGAAATGATAAGGAGGGAGAAATGCTTATTTGAGGAGCAAAGAGAGAATCCTACTTTCCAGAAGGCTTGGGAAGACAGGAAGAAATTCAATATGGATCAGAGGAAGAAGAGAACTAAGCCACCCTTTTTCAAGAACAGTCCTCAGGGACAGCCATATTTTAGAGAGCCCAGGAAGGCTGAAGTGGATGGGAAAATGTCATGACCGCCACTTATGGAATGTTGGGATTGTAAAGGGAACCATAGGTACAAAGATTGCCCCCACAGAAATGATAAAGTGAGATCTGTCCACAATGTACAGCAGGCTGAAATAGTGGAGGACATGGGCAATAGAATGCCAAGGATATACGCATCCTTGGACAACAAGCAAGTTGAATATCAGTCGCACATGATTGAAGTGGAAGGTATGATCAACAACCATTCCTTTACTATTTTAATTGATTCAGGGGCTAGTCATAGTTATATAGATCCTAGAGTGGTGGAAAGTTTGCAATTTTCGAGAAGAAAACATGAAAATTCTTGGTTAGTGCAGCTGGCTACAGGAACCAAGAGGAAATTCATTGAGTTAGTTAAGTCTTGTCCATTGGACATGAATGGACTGAGCACAAAGGTTGAATTGAATGTTCTACCTTTAGGTTCTTATGACTGTCTAATTGGGATGGACTGGTTGGAATAGCACCATGCCATCTTAGACTGTCGTAATACGGCATTCACTTGCCTGGATGAGGAAGGAAATCGGAAAACGGTCCAAGGAATTCCCAAAGTTGTTTCTATCAGAGAAATCTCGGCAATGCAGTTGAAGAAGTGCTACAGGAAAGGCTGTCAATTATTTGCATCCCATGTGGAGGAAACATATAAGGATGAGGTCTCAAATATTGAATATCATGTGGTACTAAAGGAGTTTGAGGATGTATTTCAGGAGGTATCCGAACTACCCCCGAAGAGAGATATTGACTTCTTTGTAAACTTGATGCCTGGAGTAGCTCCAGTGTCGAATGCTCCTTACATAATGAGTATGCCAGAGCTGAAAGAACTACAGTTACATCTTGAAGAGCATCTGAAGAAGGGGTATATATGCCCAAGTGTGTCACCTTGGGGTGCCTCGGTCCTATTAGTGAAGAAGAAGGATAGGACATTGAGATTGTGCATTGATTTCAGACAATTGAATAAAGTAATCATTAAGAACAAATATCCTCTGTCGAGGATTGATGACCTCTTCGATCAGTTGAAGGATGCGAAGATATTTTCGAAGATATATCTTAGATCAGGATATCACCAAGTAAGAATAAAGGATGAAGACATCAGCAAGACCACCTTTAGAACAAGGTATGGTCACTATGAATTCACAGTGGTGTCATTTGGGTTGTCAAATGCACCCGTTGTTTTTATGTGCCTGATGAATGGTGTATTCAGGGACTATCTAGACAAGTTTGTCATAGTCTTTTTGGATGACATCTTGGTGTATTCCAAGTCGGAGGAAGAGCATGAACAACATATGAGGATAGTGTTGCAGGTGCTAAGAGAGAACCAACTGTATGCCAAGTTGAGCAAGTGCTCATTTTATCAGAAGCAAATCCATTACTTGGGGCATATTATTTCGAAGGATGGGATAGTTGTAGATCCTGAGAAGATTGATTCCATTAGAGAATGGTCGACGCCAAAGAATGTGAAATAAGTCATATCCTTTATGGGTCTAGTTGGTTATTACATAAGGTTTATTGTAGGGTTCTCGAGGATAGCTCACCCTATCACTTCCTTGCAAAGGAAGGAGAAGAATTTTCAGTGGACAGAAGAATGTGAGAGAAGCTTCCAACAATTGAAGCAATTGTTAACTAGTGCACCAATCCTGAGGATTGCATACCCAAATGAAGATTTCATGGTGTGCACATATGCATGCAAAGAAGGACTAGGAGGAGTCCTCAGTCATAATGGATTCGTATTTTTTTTTGAATCCATAAAGTTGAAAGAATACGAAAGGAACTATGCAACTCATGATTTAGAGTTGCCAGCCATCGTTCACGCTCTAAAGATATGGAGGCATTACCTCATGGGAAGGAGGTTCGAACTAAGAACATACCATAACGTTCTGAACTATTTGTTTGATCAGTCGTCCGATTCACATGGACACGCGGAAAAAATTTGTGCACTTCGAAGGAAGGAGAAAGTTGAGGTTTGAGAACTCCGAAGACCCGAAGTAAACGTCAGCCGTCAAATACAGAGGACAGGTGGCATAAGTCTGTGGACTCTGGGTAAAGAATCGAAGTAGGTCTTGATCGTTGATCGCCGGTAGGGATATATGTCGATAGATCGGAATCTTCGGGTGAATGCACTTCGGAAGAAACAAGAGTGTACAAGTTTGAAACTTCCGAAGCCCGAAGAGTCGAAGAGTCTAAGGGCCAAAGTGGATCCTATCCATTGGCCGATAGGAGACACGTGTCATTAGACCAAATATTTTGGGAAAAACACTTCGAGAGTTTTAGTTGAGAGTTGAAACTCTCAAAGTCCTGAGATCCAAAGACCCGAAGTGAATCTGGACCATAGATCCAGAAGGGCACATGGTGACAGATCATGGATTCTTGGTGGAAGCACTATGGGAGAACACAAAGGAGAATTGTTTGAAAGCGTTGAAGTTCTGAAGCAGAATCTTGAGCGTTGATCAGGAAGGGAGTTGAATGCCATAGATCTCGTCTTGGTTGAAAAGTGTCGAAGTCCCGAAGAGGACTAGGGCCTTTGATTTTGAGAGGATGCATGGAAAACGATCTGCCACTTCGGGAGAAATCACTCCGAAAGAAAGAGAGGGTATTGAATAAGAAATCTCAAAGGCTGGAGAGACAGATTTCATGTGAACCGCCTGATTGAGAGGGATAGGTGTCAGTAGATCTTCCACTCCGGGAGATAGCCATTGCAGAGAAAACAGGGTTTGAGAGTTGAAAACTCTGAATCCCAAAGTCCTAAATCAAATCATGTTTGTTGATTTAAAAAGGGGCAAATCTAAGCCATCAATTCAGGAGGACCATCAAGATCATGAGATCAAATGTCTTGTCGCATTTCAGGGACCGAAGGTGTGCGAACTTTAAAATGTTGAGGGCGGGTCGCAATCCAGACCACGATTTTGGAGAAAGGACACATGGAGGCTCGGTATGAATTTTGGGGAAAAAAGTAGTTTGGTTTCAAACCACCCTTGGTCACGCCCGCAATCGCGTGGTTATGTGAGGTTATCACCCAAGGTCGTATCAAGAAAGGGGTTTATCAGAAAAGGACCTAGCGCCCAGAGTCTGAGATTTCGTAGGCGCGAAGAGGAGGGTCACGGGTACCTTTATACCCACACCAAGAAACTGAAAGGGTCTGCATCTAATTATAGAACCAGACCATCAAGGTCTCAGAGAGTCATTTGGCTCCAGAATCGGAGATCCTTGACTAGGAGGTCGGACTAGTTCACCGACTTTCCAAGTTAGAAACCATGGATGGAGAATCTGTCCATTAAGAAAAGAGAAAATGTTTATGCCCCGTTGTGGCTTTGTTACAAATCGGTATCAGAGCATGGTTACAACACTTGGCTTGCTTGGGCTCATGTACGTGTCGTGTAAGGAGGTATTGTTATCTGCATTTACCCCTTGAGGAGAAGGACTTCAGATTGAACCTATGATTTTGGGAATTCTTGTTGAATTTTAGCAGAAGAATGTATTTATCTCTTTGTCAAAGTGATAACTACTCTTATTGGAGTAGGGATAAGCTAATTAAAATTTATAATAAGACTTAAATGTGGATAGTTGAAGGTGGCAGGGTTTTGGCAAGATCAACTGAAGCCCGAAGGACGGATGACCTGGTGTTCATAACAATTCTTCTAAGCATGGGAAGTTTGAACTTTAGACACTGATGATGGTGGATTATATAATGGTTAATACCTTTGTGGGCTTAAAGGAGTCTAATAGGATTAGCTAGGATCCGTGGCAATTATAGTTACTGCTTTATATTAAAATCGGAGTATATAACTCTGCATGACCAGAGAAAAGTGAGATGGGTAAAACCCTATGGATGTTGAG
>JZKD02S1968590.1:29459-50446 GCA_000966675.3 Picea glauca | reverse complement strand
AAAATTGACATTATTTCTCAAATCATAATCCCTAGCTCACATAAAGAAGTCAGAATCTTCTTAGGGCATGCTGGATATTATCAAAGATTCATTCAAAATTTTACAAACTTAGTTTACCCACTGTTCAAATTGTTATCAAAAGAGTTTGAATTCCATTGGGATGAGCAATGTCATATTTCTTTTTAAATTTTAGAGAACAATATTTCAAGTTCCCCTGTTTTAAGAGGACCAAATTGGTCTCTCTCCTTTCATATCTGCACTGATGCTTCAGATACATCTTTGGTAGTTGTTCTAGGACAAAGAGAAAACCAACTTCCTTATGCTATATACTTTGTCAACAAAAATATCTCCCCTACCGAAGTAAATTATACTGTCACTGAAAAATAATTATTATTAGTAGTCCATGCCATTAATAAATTCAAACACTACATAATAGGGTATGAGGTTTTTGTACACACAAACCACTCAACCATTAGGTTTTTAATGAATAAACCTGTGACAAATGCTAGAGTTACTAGATGGTTGTTACTATTGCAAGAATTCAATATTACTATCATTGAAAGACCTGAAAGAGATAATCTCATTGTTGATTTTCTATCTAGACTTATTTATACAGGTGATAATGTACCAGTGTATGACAATTTTCCAGATAATTTTATTTTTTTTCTATCTCCACTTACATTCCTTGGTATGCAAATGTGGCTAACTATCTTGTAATAAGAAATTACCTCATAATTTGTCCCCTCGAAAAAAATAGAGGATTATTCAGTTGAGTGAAAATTATATGTGGTATGATGACTGTCTATATCGTACATGGCTTGATTTGGTGATTAGAATATGTGTACATGAGGATGAAATATATGACATCTTCAAAGCCTTCCATGATGGCCAAAGTGGAGGCCATTTTACTGATAAGAGGACATCATACAAAATATTACAGTCGGGCTACTATTGGCCAACTATTTTTAAGGATGCAAAGAAGTATGTGGCCAGCTGTGACGATTGTCATAGGATGGGGAAACTAGCTGTAAGTGATGAGATGCTTATCCAAGATCAGGTAGTAATTGAACCTTTTTAGAAATGAGATTTGGAATTTGCAGGGCCTATTAACCCTATGTCTTAAAGAAGAAGGTACATACTGGTGTATACAGATTATGTGACTAAATGGGTAGAGGGTAAAGCTTTGTATTCTACAAATGAACAATCTATTGTTGATTTTCTATTTGAAGACATTTGTACTCATTTTGGTGTGCCTCAAGAAGTAGTGACAGAACAAGGAACCCAATTTACCTCCAATTTGGTCAAATCCATTAGTGAACAATACCATATTAAACCTAGAAAATCTTCACCTTATCACCCCCAAGAAAACAGACAAGTGGAATCAACTAACAAGGTGATAGAGTCTATACTTACCAGGATAGTTCAGTTACACCATAAAAGACTAGGTTGATCAGTTTGTTGAGGCCTTATGGGCCTATAGAACAACTTGGAAAAACACAACAGACCATACACCTTATGAATTGGTGTATGGGAAGCAGGTGTTCCTTCCTATAGAATTTCAAGTAAGAACCTTTCGAACTGCTATGCAATTGGGGATGGATTTAGATGAATCCAAAAAACAAGGGATATTGTAGCTGAATGAGCTTCATGAAAGAAGACAAGATTCTCTTTAGAGGACAACACTCATTCAAGTACAAAGGACTAAATGGCATTATAAGTACATCAAGAAGAAACATTTCTAGCCAGGTGATTGGGCCCTACTGTATGACGATATGTTCAACAATTTCAAGGGTAAATTGTCCACTCAATGGTTGGGACCCTATGAAGTAGAAATAGCTTATGAAAATGGTTCAGTGAAGATAAAACCATTGATGAAGATTAGACCTCCTTTGTTGTAAATGGGAATCAATTGAAATTTTATCATAAGCCTGTGTCTAAAGAGGATTTTATGAAACAGGTTCTTCAAAATTCTGAAATGCAATTGGTAAGAAAGAAGATTTCTCCTCCTGCTGATCCACCACTGTAATTTTTCCTGTGTGATTTAAGTCAACGTTGTACATATATGTATATAGTTGTGTTGTTAGATAGTGATTTTTGTTGTACTAACAATAGAAAAATATAATTGTGTTCTCATGTAGATAAGCAATAAGGAGGACATCTACCAGGTGTAAGTTTATTTCTTTATCCATGCCTGGTAGATTACTCATGGAAAAGGAGCCTAATGGAGTTTTCTTTAAGTTTTTTAGACTCCGTAGAATTGAAAAAGCTGGCGAGCATTAACTGATCCGGGATCGAGAAAAATCCACAGGACAATAGATGGAGTTTTCTTTAAGTTTATTAGACTCATAAAAATTGAAAAAACTGGTGAGCATTAATTGACCTGGGATCAAGAAAAATCCACGGGACAATTGTAGTTAGGTTTTCCTTTCCAATAAAATGGAAGGGGCAACATAAGCAGTGGTTAGTCTGATTCCAAAAAGAGGAGGTGTATGCATATCTATAGGAGGTTTTCCATCTATATTTTCCTTCATGTTATAGATCTTGGAGCAAAATCATTGGATTATTTTGCCTCATTTTATGACACTTCCGTTGTAATTTCAACATTCTTGTCCCAGTGTGTTGTTTGTAGTTTTTCCAGCATGATCCTTCAGCAAAAGAAATTGACATATAAAATTAGTAAGTGCCAACATATGCTCCATCTTGACCCTTAGAACATGTTTAGACACGAAGAGAAGCCTACAAGATTCCAGGTACCTTGTCAAAGCTTCATCTGATACTGAAAACAAATAGTCTTTGTGTTGGTCCGGTACTAGAATGATTCTCTGTGTTGGTCCAGTACTAAAATGATTCACTTTGTTGGTCCAATACTAAAATTATTCTTTCTGTTGGTCTGGTACTAATCATGTGATCCGGTACTGATGGTGGAATTCTGGTGACATTGTTCCATACTTGATATTTCCCTTATTTGACAAAGTACACTTTAGGTAATGGAGTTATGAGCTCATTTTTTATTCATTTTATTAAGAATTGAATTAATTTTTTTCTAAAAATATGGTTACTCTCATATGCCTTTGTTACCTTAATCTATTAAACCTCCCTATCATTATCTTCTGAAGTCTTCATGTTTTCCCCTGTTTTCAAAATCATTTAAGATGTACACAAATCTCTTCATGAAGTGATCATCCAATCTGGAAATCTCTTGTAAAAAACTTTCATTTGTGTGATGTTGAAATTATGATTATGCCACCTTCTATAACCTTACATTGTTTCAAACCTATGACGTAGATTGTTCCCCAATGGTGAATTTTGGTCACATCACTCCCATTCTTTGTAATCATTACGAAAATTGGTAAGAATGGGATGTGACGTTACTTATGGTTATGATCGTCACCTTATCCATGGATACGGCCCCTCAACATAATTTCTGACTCTTTCCTTACCTCACCATCATTGAAAATATTTGACCGTTGTCTTCCCATTATAACTTTTAAACACTCTTTTGGATGTCTTCGCCATCCATATGAGTTTTATTTACCTACTTCATACTATACACCTCCACTATATTTGCTCCTACTATCTCGTTACTCTGTCTCCATCACCTTGTTCTTATAATTTTGATTCCAGTACCAAACCGTTGCCCGAATTTTGTTTCCTACACTTATTTTGAGACCCTTTTTTAATCCGGCATGGGGGTTGAAAGGAACGAAACTGTGTTCCATCTATACAGAGAGACAAAGGAGTATCAAGCATGCAAATAAATTTGAAAGGGAGGACTGGGTTCCTGTTTTAGAAAAATTCAAAGGACATTATGAGGGGGTGTCCCATGCCTTCACCCAGAGTTATGATGGAGAGAGTATCTAGTTGGAGGAACTAAAATTAACAATAATTGAAGCCACCATAGTAGAAGCAACGCAATTACCTTCTACCAGAGAGAAGTATTTCAAAAGAATCATCATTGATAGGAGCCTTTGTCAGAAATTTTTGAAGCCCAAGCATCTTGAACTAGATTGGAGAAAAGATATCTCACAGAGCTCAATCAAGGAGGAATTTTGGACGATGCTTGTCTGCTTGCAAAAGTTTTTAACCTATGAAGAGAGGTGTGAAATAAATTTCCTTTATCATTTAAGGTTGTTGTTGCATTTTGAGGGAGGACCACAAATAGAGTTTCCCCATTTTCTTTGTATGAGTCTGAATAAAATGGTGAGGGGTTAAGTATACCTTTAATGAAACCAGTCTCTATCAACATGGGTTCATCAAACTGCTTGTTATTCATGAGTTGAGAAAGAAAGAAAGAAATTGGAAGAAAATCCTCATAGAAAACTTTGCTCAAGAAGTTTCTAATTTTGTAGAAGGAAATGTAAAAGGGGAATATAGTAAGGAGTTAGGTAGGAAGAAGGGAGAAATTAAAAAGAAAGGAAAGAAACCCATTAATGAAGTAGATCATGTTGTCCCTACTTCACCAAAATTTGTTAGAAAATTAGATAAAGGAAAGACAATAGTGTTAGAAGAACAAACTTCACCTATGGTGGAATGATCATCCAAAACTAAGAAAATTCTCCCAGACCTATCCACTAAAAGAAAAACACAAATTAGTGAGAAAAGGAGGAAGAAACAGAGGTTTGGTAGTGATTCTAGAGAGATTGCAGGTAGTTTTCCAGAAGTAGTTATTGAATTACCTCAGGAGCAGGTTGGAGAAATCCCCAATAGTGTTCCAAAAATGATTATTGAAATACCTCATGAGAACGTTGGAGAATTAGAGAAGACCCCTGAATTGAGAGTCAAAGGTAAGAAGAAACTTAGAGTCAATGAAGGGAGTGTTATGGCACATTCCTCTAGAAAAAAGACAAGTACACAAGAAGAAAAAGTTCCAATCCCTACATCTGAGTCCTCTAGAAGAAAAACGAGGAAGGCACAGAAAAAACAAAGTCCAATGCCCATCTATGAGCCTAAAATGAAGAAAAGGAGATTGTTTGAGGAGTAAATTTCTATTCTTGTTAGAAAACCCGAGGAATCATTAGGTCCATCACGTAGAACCACTTAGAGCATGGATAAGAAAGTGACAATTCCTCATATTCCCTCTTTTCTATAGAATCCAATGGACATTCCAACCTCACCATAGAAAGAAGATATGAATGTAAAAACTATTAGTGAAAATGAGGAATTAGTGACAACAACACTAAAGGATTTAAGGAGGGAAGTTGAAGATAGGGAGGAGATAATTGAGCAAGAAATACTTGAGACCGTAAGTTCTTTGACCAAACATCAATTGGTATTGAAATTTGAAAGGCTTACAAATCATAATGAAGAATTGAAGCAAGAATTGGGGGAGTATAAAGTTTTGGACATGCATACCAAGAAAGAAAATGCATTGTTGAAGGAGAATAACCGAAGGTTACATGATGAGAAGGATAAGGTCTATTCCAAACTCAATAAGGTTTTGCACTTAATAAAGTAAACAAGAGTTATTAAGAGGGAGCTTAAGGATGAGGCTTCAGGTTTTGATATCTTGAAACTAGGAAATTAATGTTCAAGTAAGGTGGACGACAACACCAATTTTGCAATTTGTAGGACCAATTCAACGATTTTTTCATGAGGACATGCAATGACTTGGGCATGGGGGAAATGTTGGGTCTCCTTTTTGATACCTCAAGTTTCCTTATCTTGTCCTATATCTTGACCAACTTTTCCTTAGACATATGCACTATTTTCCTATTTTCATCAAAAGACATGTATTTTGGCCATTCTTTTGTATATATGAGGTAACTTATGTTTAATCATTATTTTTGAGATTTCTTAATGATTGGAATTGAATAATTGATGTTAAATGATCTCTAATTACTTTGAATGATCCAAGCAGGCCTTATGACATAGCTCCTATTCATCTGGTACCTTTTTCAATGTTCATCCAGTATTCAATTCATCTGATACCTATTTATGCACTCATATGGTACCTATTTATGTGCTCGTATGGTACCTATTCCTGTGTTAATCCAGTACCAATATTTGACTGTGTGCATTCGGTACAAGACTTATTGTTCTATTTGTGTGCGTCTGGTACTAGTTCCACATTTGCAGGCTTGGGTGTTTGAATGAGTCTTCTCTTGATGGGTCTAGGGAGTTTGTTGGCTCAAACACCCTTTTTTCGTTGCATACCATGATACACTTCATCCTCATGCACTTTGTTTCATGAGGATGAAATCATTTCCTTGAAAAACTATACATCAACCAATTGTAATATTTGTGCATTAATTTGATGTTATCTCTAGACTTTGATTATAACGTTTGTTTTTCTTTAAAATAGAGAGCCTTGTAGATGATAGAAAAGAGAGAGACATAGTTAAGAACTATTATATTGTAGAATTGATTCTTGAAGACTATTGATTGTACCCCTCTTTCTGAAGTAATGATATAAATTGCAGTTCATGGAATTTATGTGTGTGATCAAATCTTCCCTTCTGTAATTTTGTTTTAAATCTACCTTCTTGGTATGGAAAGGGCCCACTGAGCCAACCAAGGTAAGCTTCCTTGTACTTATTTGTGAATACAACTCTGGTTTTTGTGTGTGGATAGAATAACTTTGTGTTTGGATCATAGCATCTAACTTTATTTATGTTATGTTTCATTAATACACTTAAGAGGATGCAATATAAATGTGTGGTAATTCTAAGTGAGTGATAATTCTAAGTGGAATATAATATTTCCGAGTGCGACATAGATCTATGAGTAAAATACTTTTTATCCTTGTGTGCGTGCAAGTAGAAAATCATTCGTTAGACTGAATGCTTTAGTGTTTGTTTCTATTTTGAAAATATAGGGACAATTAAGATCTTTGTATCTCACCCTACATGAGCTTATAATGGAGTATCTCACCACACCTAGAGTTTCTTCCATAATTGATTAGGCTACATCTTGCAAATATAGGCATAGTCAAGACCTCCATCTCTCACCCTACATGCACCTATAATGGAGTGTCTTACTACACCTAGTATTTCTTCTAGGATTGATTGAGTTTTCTTTTAAGAATGGGCAGAGTGTTAATTGCTGCTAGATTAGTTGCTACAGGAAACATAGTCAAATTTCATCGTTCCCTTTCATGAGCCTGTAAATGAACAAATTCATCACTTGAGCAAGATCTTAATATGCTTTTTTATGAGTTTTTCTTTTGGATTTTTGAACTGTGTGGAGAGTGTTACTTGAAAAGTGTGAAAATAAAGTATTGGTTTTAGAGTGTTTTCTTATGTAGGCTATACTCATCAGGCATAGGAATTTATCTCTCATCGGCACATATAGTGCATCAACTCTATTGATTACAAAAACAGATTGACATATTAAATGATTGCAATATAATTGCACCAATAGGAACATGTCATGTATTACTAAATGAAAGTCAAATAATGGGTTTCATTTGTCTATAACATGAACATTACATTTTCATTATGATATGACGAACTAAAGGGAATCATATATGCTACATACTTGAGTTTGGTTCATTATTTAGAATGACTAGAATAGTACTAATAAAATATGAGTTTACATAAGCTATGGTACAACTGATCTTAATAGTAATGATACTAATAAGGTGATAGATTTTACCCCTAAAGCAATTAATAACATATAGTAATCATGTGATACCAATCCATACTAGTCATATTTCCCAGATATAATGGAATTAGTACCNAAAACCATTGATGAAGATTAGACCTCCTTTGTTGTAAATGGAAATCAATTGGAATTTTATCATAAGCCTCTGTCTAAAGAGGATTTTATGAAACAGGTTCTTCAAAATTCTGAAATGCATTTGGTAAGCAAGAGGAGTTCTCCTCCTGCTGATCCACCACTGTAATTTTTCCTGTGTGATTTAAGTCAACGTTTTACATATATGTATATAGTTGTGTTATTAGATAGTGATTTTTGTTGTACTAACAATAGAAAAATATAATTGTGTTTTCATGTAGATAAGAAATAAGGAGGACATCTACCAGGTGTAAGTTTATTTCTTTATCCATGCCTGGTAGATTAATCATGGAAAAGGAGCCTAATGGAGTTTTCTTTAAGTTTTTTAGACTCCTTAGAATTGAAAAAGCTGGCGAGCATTAACTGATCCGGGATCGAGAAAAATCCACAGGACAATAGATGGAGTTTTCTTTAATTTTATTAGACTCATAAAAATTGAAAAAACTGGTGAGCATTAATTGACCTGGGATCAAGAAAAATCCACGGGACAATAGTAGTTAGGTTTTCCCTTCCAATAAAATGGAAGGGGCAACATAAGCAGTGGTTAGTCTGATTCCAAAAAGAGGAGGTGTATGCATATCTATAGGAGGTTTTCCATCTATATTTTCCTTCATGTTATATATCTTGGAGCAAAATCATTGGATTATTTTGCCTCATTTTATGACACTTCCATTGTAATTTCAACATTCTTGTCCTAGTGTGTTGTTTGTAGTTTTTCCAGCATGATCCTTCAGCAAAAGAAATTGACATATAAAATTAGTAAGTGCCAACATATGCTCCATCTTGACCCTTAGAACATGTTTAGACACGAAGAGAAGCCTACAAGATTCCAGGTACCTTGTCAAAGCTTCATCTGATACTGAAAACAAATAGTCTTTGTGTTGGTCCGGTACTAGAATGATTCTCTGTGTTGGTCCAGTACTAAAATGATTCACTTTGTTGGTCCAATACTAAAATTATTCTTTCTGTTGGTCTGGTACTAATCATGTGATCCGGTACTGATGGTGGAATTCTGGTGACATTGTTCCATACTTGATATTTCCCTTATTTGACAAAGTACACTTTAGGTAATGGAGTTATGAGCTCATTTTTTATTCATTTTATTAAGAATTGAATTAATTTTTTTCTAAAAATATGGTTACTCTCATATGCCTTTGTTACCTTAATCTATTAAACCTCCCTATCATTATCTTCTGAAGTCTTCATGTTTTCCCCTGTTTTCAAAATCATTTAAGATGTACACAAATCTCTTCATGAAGTGATCATCCAATCTGGAAATCTCTTGTAAAAAACTTTCATTTGTGTGATGTTGAAATTATGATTATGCCACCTTCTATAACCTTACATTGTTTCAAACCTATGACGTAGATTGTTCCCCAATGGTGAATTTTGGTCACATCACTCCCATTCTTTGTAATCATTACGAAAATTGGTAAGAATGGGATGTGACGTTACTTATGGTTATGATCGTCACCTTATCCATGGATACGGCCCCTCAACATAATTTCTGACTCTTTCCTTACCTCACCATCATTGAAAATATTTGACCGTTGTCTTCCCATTATAACTTTTAAACACTCTTTTGGATGTCTTCGCCATCCATATGAGTTTTATTTACCTACTTCATACTATACACCTCCACTATATTTGCTCCTACTATCTCGTTACTCTGTCTCCATCACCTTGTTCTTATAATTTTGATTCCAGTACCAAACCGTTGCCCGAATTTTGTTTCCTACACTTATTTTGAGACCCTTTTTTAATCCGGCATGGGGGTTGAAAGGAACGAAACTGTGTTCCATCTATACAGAGAGACAAAGGAGTATCAAGCATGCAAATAAATTTGAAAGGGAGGACTGGGTTCCTGTTTTAGAAAAATTCAAAGGACATTATGAGGGGGTGTCCCATGCCTTCACCCAGAGTTATGATGGAGAGAGTATCTAGTTGGAGGAACTAAAATTAACAATAATTGAAGCCACCATAGTAGAAGCAACGCAATTACCTTCTACCAGAGAGAAGTATTTCAAAAGAATCATCATTGATAGGAGCCTTTGTCAGAAATTTTTGAAGCCCAAGCATCTTGAACTAGATTGGAGAAAAGATATCTCACAGAGCTCAATCAAGGAGGAATTTTGGACGATGCTTGTCTGCTTGCAAAAGTTTTTAACCTATGAAGAGAGGTGTGAAATAAATTTCCTTTATCATTTAAGGTTGTTGTTGCATTTTGAGGGAGGACCACAAATAGAGTTTCCCCATTTTCTTTGTATGAGTCTGAATAAAATGGTGAGGGGTTAAGTATACCTTTAATGAAACCAGTCTCTATCAACATGGGTTCATCAAACTGCTTGTTATTCATGAGTTGAGAAAGAAAGAAAGAAATTGGAAGAAAATCCTCATAGAAAACTTTGCTCAAGAAGTTTCTAATTTTGTAGAAGGAAATGTAAAAGGGGAATATAGTAAGGAGTTAGGTAGGAAGAAGGGAGAAATTAAAAAGAAAGGAAAGAAACCCATTAATGAAGTAGATCATGTTGTCCCTACTTCACCAAAATTTGTTAGAAAATTAGATAAAGGAAAGACAATAGTGTTAGAAGAACAAACTTCACCTATGGTGGAATGATCATCCAAAACTAAGAAAATTCTCCCAGACCTATCCACTAAAAGAAAAACACAAATTAGTGAGAAAAGGAGGAAGAAACAGAGGTTTGGTAGTGATTCTAGAGAGATTGCAGGTAGTTTTCCAGAAGTAGTTATTGAATTACCTCAGGAGCAGGTTGGAGAAATCCCCAATAGTGTTCCAAAAATGATTATTGAAATACCTCATGAGAACGTTGGAGAATTAGAGAAGACCCCTGAATTGAGAGTCAAAGGTAAGAAGAAACTTAGAGTCAATGAAGGGAGTGTTATGGCACATTCCTCTAGAAAAAAGACAAGTACACAAGAAGAAAAAGTTCCAATCCCTACATCTGAGTCCTCTAGAAGAAAAACGAGGAAGGCACAGAAAAAACAAAGTCCAATGCCCATCTATGAGCCTAAAATGAAGAAAAGGAGATTGTTTGAGGAGTAAATTTCTATTCTTGTTAGAAAACCCGAGGAATCATTAGGTCCATCACGTAGAACCACTTAGAGCATGGATAAGAAAGTGACAATTCCTCATATTCCCTCTTTTCTATAGAATCCAATGGACATTCCAACCTCACCATAGAAAGAAGATATGAATGTAAAAACTATTAGTGAAAATGAGGAATTAGTGACAACAACACTAAAGGATTTAAGGAGGGAAGTTGAAGATAGGGAGGAGATAATTGAGCAAGAAATACTTGAGACCGTAAGTTCTTTGACCAAACATCAATTGGTATTGAAATTTGAAAGGCTTACAAATCATAATGAAGAATTGAAGCAAGAATTGGGGGAGTATAAAGTTTTGGACATGCATACCAAGAAAGAAAATGCATTGTTGAAGGAGAATAACCGAAGGTTACATGATGAGAAGGATAAGGTCTATTCCAAACTCAATAAGGTTTTGCACTTAATAAAGTAAACAAGAGTTATTAAGAGGGAGCTTAAGGATGAGGCTTCAGGTTTTGATATCTTGAAACTAGGAAATTAATGTTCAAGTAAGGTGGACGACAACACCAATTTTGCAATTTGTAGGACCAATTCAACGATTTTTTCATGAGGACATGCAATGACTTGGGCATGGGGGAAATGTTGGGTCTCCTTTTTGATACCTCAAGTTTCCTTATCTTGTCCTATATCTTGACCAACTTTTCCTTAGACATATGCACTATTTTCCTATTTTCATCAAAAGACATGTATTTTGGCCATTCTTTTGTATATATGAGGTAACTTATGTTTAATCATTATTTTTGAGATTTCTTAATGATTGGAATTGAATAATTGATGTTAAATGATCTCTAATTACTTTGAATGATCCAAGCAGGCCTTATGACATAGCTCCTATTCATCTGGTACCTTTTTCAATGTTCATCCAGTATTCAATTCATCTGATACCTATTTATGCACTCATATGGTACCTATTTATGTGCTCGTATGGTACCTATTCCTGTGTTAATCCAGTACCAATATTTGACTGTGTGCATTCGGTACAAGACTTATTGTTCTATTTGTGTGCGTCTGGTACTAGTTCCACATTTGCAGGCTTGGGTGTTTGAATGAGTCTTCTCTTGATGGGTCTAGGGAGTTTGTTGGCTCAAACACCCTTTTTTCGTTGCATACCATGATACACTTCATCCTCATGCACTTTGTTTCATGAGGATGAAATCATTTCCTTGAAAAACTATACATCAACCAATTGTAATATTTGTGCATTAATTTGATGTTATCTCTAGACTTTGATTATAACGTTTGTTTTTCTTTAAAATAGAGAGCCTTGTAGATGATAGAAAAGAGAGAGACATAGTTAAGAACTATTATATTGTAGAATTGATTCTTGAAGACTATTGATTGTACCCCTCTTTCTGAAGTAATGATATAAATTGCAGTTCATGGAATTTATGTGTGTGATCAAATCTTCCCTTCTGTAATTTTGTTTTAAATCTACCTTCTTGGTATGGAAAGGGCCCACTGAGCCAACCAAGGTAAGCTTCCTTGTACTTATTTGTGAATACAACTCTGGTTTTTGTGTGTGGATAGAATAACTTTGTGTTTGGATCATAGCATCTAACTTTATTTATGTTATGTTTCATTAATACACTTAAGAGGATGCAATATAAATGTGTGGTAATTCTAAGTGAGTGATAATTCTAAGTGGAATATAATATTTCCGAGTGCGACATAGATCTATGAGTAAAATACTTTTTATCCTTGTGTGCGTGCAAGTAGAAAATCATTCGTTAGACTGAATGCTTTAGTGTTTGTTTCTATTTTGAAAATATAGGGACAATTAAGATCTTTGTATCTCACCCTACATGAGCTTATAATGGAGTATCTCACCACACCTAGAGTTTCTTCCATAATTGATTAGGCTACATCTTGCAAATATAGGCATAGTCAAGACCTCCATCTCTCACCCTACATGCACCTATAATGGAGTGTCTTACTACACCTAGTATTTCTTCTAGGATTGATTGAGTTTTCTTTTAAGAATGGGCAGAGTGTTAATTGCTGCTAGATTAGTTGCTACAGGAAACATAGTCAAATTTCATCGTTCCCTTTCATGAGCCTGTAAATGAACAAATTCATCACTTGAGCAAGATCTTAATATGCTTTTTTATGAGTTTTTCTTTTGGATTTTTGAACTGTGTGGAGAGTGTTACTTGAAAAGTGTGAAAATAAAGTATTGGTTTTAGAGTGTTTTCTTATGTAGGCTATACTCATCAGGCATAGGAATTTATCTCTCATCGGCACATATAGTGCATCAACTCTATTGATTACAAAAACAGATTGACATATTAAATGATTGCAATATAATTGCACCAATAGGAACATGTCATGTATTACTAAATGAAAGTCAAATAATGGGTTTCATTTGTCTATAACATGAACATTACATTTTCATTATGATATGACGAACTAAAGGGAATCATATATGCTACATACTTGAGTTTGGTTCATTATTTAGAATGACTAGAATAGTACTAATAAAATATGAGTTTACATAAGCTATGGTACAACTGATCTTAATAGTAATGATACTAATAAGGTGATAGATTTTACCCCTAAAGCAATTAATAACATATAGTAATCATGTGATACCAATCCATACTAGTCATATTTCCCAGATATAATGGAATTAGTACCAATATCATCACACGTATTCTACATAATATAAGAAATTATTAAGGTAAATACATGGATTAGATAGAAGTAATAAGGAACACAACTTTCATACATAGATATATGTCTAATATAGCCGGAATCATTATGTGGGTTGACTATAATCGAACCAGTTGAAGAAAGGTATCGTCATTAAAAATGAGCTTATTTATGTATATTCATTACATTATATCCGTAATTAGTGCCCTATACAATGTAAGATCTCAGTATGAATGAAGAGGAATACATATAGGTCTCATATTCTAATCAAATCAACACAAGTGGAATCATACTATTTATAATATGGATACAACTCAAACTTGGAGAACAAAGTTGTATAAGATAATCTATAGGTCAATTTTCTTTGTATGTGTACAAAGTTGTGGTGATCATAGTATCAATCTCATAAAGATATGAAAAACTAATATAGATAATCTTTACCATATCTCTACATTATGGCTATTCTATAACCGTACAAAGGTATAACTATGTGCATGATAAGAGTACAAGCATATCCATAATGCATACACCATGATAACTCTATGAACTAAGATACAATGATAAGAGAAGAGAGATAATAATAACTAGTGTTTGATAGATATTTAATTATAGTAATTAATAAGATAACTTATTACTTTTACTTGTTTCCACATAAGTAATGTTTCCACATAAGAAATGGATATCAAAGATCATTGAAAGATCTGTACTATTTTGAGAGAAATATTATTAAGGATGCTATATCTCTACAAAATTAATGATTACACTACCATAACATAATGAAAGAACAACAATGTTATAGATTATAAGGTCCTTATCATCACCACTATTCCAATAATCAATAAAACTCTTATCAAGATACTAGTAATCACATATTCCACTAGTGTCTACTCAAATATATAATTTTATTGATTACAAAGCTCTATAATCACATCTGATTACAGGTCACATATTCTAATCAAATAAAAGCATTACTTACAATACAGATAAATATCAACCCTCGAGAATAGAGCTATATATGATAATCTATTCTGATAATCAATAGAAATCTTATCAAGATACTAGTAATCACATATTCCACTAGTATCTAATCAAATATCTAATCATATTGATTATAAAGCTATATAATAACATATGATTACAGGTTTCATATTCTAATCAAATCAAATCATTACTCATAATATAGATAAAGCTCAACCCTGAAGAAAAGAGATGTATAAGATAAGCTATTGGTCAATGTTCTTTGGATTTGTAAAAAGATATGTGGTGATCAGAGTATCAGTCTCATACAGTTATGTAACACTGATATAGAGAAGGTTTACCATATCTCTACATGATGGTTATTGTATAAACCTATAGATAGGTATAACTGTGTGCATGATGAGAGTACACACATATCCATAATACATACACCATGATAACTCTATGAGCTAAGATACAAGGATAAGAGAAGAGAGATAAACATAACTATTGCTTGATAGATGTGTACTTATAGTAATTAAGAAAATAACTTATTACTAGTATTTGTTTCCACATAAGTAATGGATAGCAAAGATCATTGAAAAACTCTGTACTATTATGAGACCAGTATTACTAAGGATGTTATATATGTACAACACTAATGATTACACTACCATCGCATAATGAAAGAACAACATTGTTATAGATTATAAGTTCCTTATAATCACCACTATTCTAATAATCAATAGAACTCTTACCAATATGGGTTAGATTCCCTAATCAATGATAAGCTAGATATCAAGGTCTTAGATCTATAATTATGTTACTAATAATGATCAAACCATCGTGTTTCCATAATAATATTGATAAGACTATATGTAATCTTGTTCCATTACACTACTTGGATTAGAGTAATATGCAACTAAATTCAGTGTTCTTTGTGTTCACAGTAAGTATAACAATGATTACGAGATTACAGATACTAATCTCATGAGGTTTACTAATAATTGATTTACTTGGACCTTCTAATATGTACTATTAAGATTGCACGTAAATAGATCATGCATATTTCTCCTATATAAAGCTTACATAAGTATAAGTAGTTGTCATAAGCTTCAATATCCAAGCATCTTGGTTCCAATCTATTTCACTAGTTTCATCATGTAGCATACTTGTCATAATTATGAAAAGCATCATAGCCATAAGATTAGGTACATATAAAACCAATAATAATTCTGATACCTTGTGTTATACTTATAGAATATCAATGATCACTAACGACACTTGTAGAATCTAGTCTAACCACAACACATATCCAATAACCTAAGTGATATGAAACCATTGCAGGATAAGATCAATAAGAAGGTAGTATTATAATAATAGTTGAGCATTACTATATATACTACCATCTATGTTTCCCATCTATACTAACCAACTAAGTGTTTCCCCATTCATTATACCAATCCAATCTAATATAGCAGTAACTATGGGAATAAGAGTCATTGATTAGATCATAGCAATTCCCATAAGTAATAGGTAATACTATAGAGATAAGAGAGTGATATATTAGGGAACAAGTGGTATCAATACTTAGTATATGTACTCGGAGATTTCATATCATCATTTAGCTAAGATTTACCCATACATAAGATATGAGAACATTAATCATGTTAATCGACAATAGTAATCATAGTAAGCATACCTTGATGAATTTTTTCAAACAAATAAGGAATCAAATTCCATTCCAATTCCACCGTACAAACCCTAGATTCATAAACACCACCAAAGATACTTACAAATCCACCATAGATGAACCCCCGTATTCAAAAATATTATTACAATTCCACTACTAACAAACCCCAGTATTCATAACCCATTAGAAATTAACTCAGACCGATGAAGAGAACCAAAATGGGGGGAGTTGGTTAAGGTTTGAACAATATTGGGGGCTCAACAATGGTTTTGAGCCACTTTCAAAAAGTTATAGGATCTCAGGATGTATTTTTAACACAAATGTCCTTTTATATATTTCCTACCTTGTTCTACCCCCCCCCGCCCAAATACCTAGACCCCACCCTCCAAATCCTATATTTATTAATATTACTAAAATAACCCCTCCCCCCTTTAACACACCCCAATATATTTCCATGTTTTTTCATTATTTTTTTAACCCCCTTTATGAACAAATGCGATATAATATTTTTTTCCCAGTGAAGCCCCCATGTGCATAAGTGATTTCCACTAGTCTAACTAAATGTAATTGAATCTGAACTGAAGAGGAGTGCCCTATTTTGTAGTGGAATATTCTCTAGAGATAATATTCTCATCTAAGGGAGCGTTCTCAACATTGGACTATCAACCTTAGGGAAAGAATTACCTAGGTGAGTGTATAATATCTCCAACACCCTATTGGAAACTATGATGACCAGTACACGAGATGGACAACTATGCATCAATATAGAGACCAGATGATGTCATAGTACACCAATATCATCCATACCTTGCACTCAAAAATGGGAATTAGAGAGTCTAAGAAACACGTGGTTTTGAAGTACTATAGTTTCCTACAATGGTACATCCAAATACAAATTGTTTTCTTGGACATCTCCTCATTGGGAGCTTCTTATCGATATGATGTCAAAACCAAGTAGAAATTTAAGGAGAGGAATAAGTAGGATTTTGGGTATGCAAATACACCGCAACAAAAGCATGGTAAATGTGGCCCCAACTCACATAACAAAGGATAGAGAAAGTATAGTGAACCTAAAGAAAACCAGTCCAAGCCACACAAAAAGAAGGGTAATGGGAAGTCAGAGAAGGAGACTAGAATGTGGTGTGAGTAACCATCCTCTTTTAAAAATAAATTATTCTATTATTCACGTCTTGAACCAACCACACAGTTACTATTATATAAACCTGCTTACTTGTATTTTAAAGAGGTAGACCAATCCTAATTTCTTTCTCTTCATACTCAAAGCATATTTTCAAAGTTGACCCAAGATTATCTACATTTTTCTCTTCTAATCGATGATGATAAGGAGGAAAATCATTGTAATAATGCATAAGAGTATCTTGGTTGTGGGGCTTAATGACCTCAATAATTTGATTATATATTTTAATGAAGTGGAGGTTAAAGGATTTTATAGTTTCTCCCTAATTAAAGGTCGAGTTATTATAATTTTTAAGCAAGTATGTTGGGATTTGAATCTATCCATAGGTTGAACTAAACCAATAACAAATTTCATCCCAAATGGAGAAGGCCTTATGAGGTAGTTCAAAAATGTTAGCAATTGCTTTTAATTCTAGAGAATTAACAAAAAGGTGCATGCAAGTATCATCTTCATTAGCACAAATGTTATTACAATAATTTGAAAAAGTGATCAAAAATTCGTTAACTAAAATTTGGTTCCATTACCTAAGAAATTTGCTATATGCTCTTTAAACTTTGTAAGAGGATAAATTTTTGAGGTTAAGTTCAAGGGTGAAGTTACATTCCATGGGGTGACATTAGCATCATCTTCAAACTGAAACAACCCATATTTGTTGATGATATTTCTTGGATTAGTAGTGGATTGGGTGGGATTGAAATGATTGTACATACTCCCAATCAACTGGGAGGTAGAGGCTTGAGTTGAGTTGGTAGAAGTAGTCATGTTGTTCCTTTGTGGTGAAAATGATCTAAAGGACCTTGTGATTTCTACCTCAGAATCATAAATAGATTGACTAATTCTCCTATGATGATTTTGAAAAATTGTTTTTCATTTCCTAATTTCAGTCAAGGGGTCAAATTCAAGAGATTTACGTATAATTCTACATGAGAATCGAAGGGGTGTGGTAATGAAAAAACTGAAGGTTGGATAAGATGGTTATATATCTTCCTCTCAACAATGTGTCTTTTTCCTTGGACTTCAATATCTCAGGAGATATCATTCCAAGAGCACTTGAGTTGATCACAAGAGGTGGGAATCTCTAGAATATGATTAAATAACCAAGAAGTTAGGCTGGTTTTGTTAAGGAATTGCATTCAAATATCAGGTTGTCGGGAAGTAGGAAAGGTCATGAAGGGATAATAGATAACTAAATCAAAGTGCCACATACAGGTAACTTGGTTAAAACATGGATCTTATCCCAGTATGGCCACCAAAAATATGTTGATGTCAAAAGTATTTCGATCATTGACACCATGACCCCATGAGGCTAGAAAAGGGTAAAATAGGAACGGTACCCTAGGTTTATAGCCATAGGAAAACGTTTTAAGACCTCATTTTGAATAAAGTATTAGTGTGAAAGTTCCTAAGATTCTTGTAATATTTGCAAATAAATAATTTTTATAAAGTTTTACAATTTTAAGTTTCTTAAAAATAAAATATATACATAATAAGGAGTTGAAAATAAAATCAATGTTAAAGTAAGGGTGTTAATGTGAAAGTAACAATGCATAAATTGGCTAATAATGAATACCTAAATAATTTAATTGTTCATGAATAAAAGAGTAAACTAAATTTACCCATAAAACAAAAAAATGATTTAGTAACTAAGGAATCAAATGAAATATATGGAACTATAAAAAATTAAATATAATAAATAAATGCCTTGAATTTTATTGAACATGAAGTAAATTCATTTAAGTAGAGAGGGAAAACTCAACATAAAATAAATGAACCATAAATTATCCTTTTATTATCAAAATGACCCACACAATTGTCATGAATAGAACGTGTTGGTAGCAGGCCAAAATGGGAAAGAAAGCATGCACAAAGAAGAATGACAGCTGGAAGAGAAATCATGGGAAAGAAAACATGTAGGAGGAAAGTGACAGCTGGAAGGGAGCAGCGAAAGCATGCAAAGAAGGAAGACCTAACGGCAATAGAGTTAGGTTTTTTGGTAAGAGTTTTTGTGTAAATGGCTGAAGAGCCCGATAGATATAAATATAGGAAAGTAGGTATCAAAGAGAGGTTCAGAAATTTTGTGAAGGTTGAGATTTACTACTGTTGTCGAGTTGAATTTGTTTTATGTAATGTTTTTATAAGATAACTACTTGTAATGAGTGATCTAAGCGGGAGGTAGACCTCGAGGATCAAATCATAGGCTGAGGAGCCTGGTGCGATCTAGTTTTCCTCACATAGATCTTACCGATGTAAGGAGAATTGTAAGCATGAGGCATGAGAACTACAGAACTACCATAATAAGAGAGACAAGAGCCAAATATTTGTGGACGTAGCCCCAAGAGTGGTTGAACCATGGTAATACCTGTGTAATGTGATGAATGCATGCATATCTCTATTTACTTTTGTTATTTAAATGTTGAATGCGATGAATGAATGAGTTATTATACTGTTTAGTTCATTGTTGTTGCGTTATTAAATCCCGAAGGTCAGATAACAATGATTTGTAATACAAATCATAAGTAATGGCTCAGAACGCAGACCCTCTATCTCCTACTCAATCCTAGGCTATAAACACCTGAGTCTTACTGCCACCCATAAAAGCTATCTCAGGTGAGACTGTGCAGTGCATTCTATGTGTTGTGTTTCCTTCTCGTTCACCAGAAGGGCCGATAGTTTTAGGATTTGTTGGTACCCTGAAAGATACATACCCCAGGTCAGTAGTGCAGAGCTATTCAATAGGTTAAAACCAACAAATGGTTCTGTTGCTGTTATAAGAGGAACAAGAAAGGAATGAGTAGATGAGATAGAACACATGTGGAAAAAAATGACCAAAACTAGAAGACCGTTGAGTCACTAGAAGGGAATGTTGAGACAACCTCCACAATCTTGAAAGGTCCCACGAACCTAGGAGAGAGTTTATCTCCCTTTCCAAACTTGATCAAACTCTTATATTGTTTAACCTATAAGAAGACTCGATCGCTGACCTCGTAACTACAGTCAACTCGGTGTGCATCGACATAGCTCTTCTATCGATCCTGTGCTTCTTTAATTCTTTGTCTTATGGTTTTCATTTGCTCTTCCATTTATTGGATCACTTCTGGTCCCACCAAGACCCTATCCTCAAGTCGGTCCCAACTCAAGGGTGGTCGACACAGTCGCCCGTAAAGAAACTCGAAAGGCGCCATCTTAATGGTGCTCTGGTAACTGTTGTTGTAAGTGAACTCTACTAGTGGCAAGAATTCCTCCCAACGCTTTTGTTGGTCCATCACATACATGCACAACATGTCTTCCAAGGTTTGGTTCATTCGTTTAGTCTGTCCGTCAGTCTCTGGGTGATACACAGTACTAAAGTTAAGTTGGGTTCCCAAGGCCTCTTGGAAACTCATCCAAAATTGTCTAGTAAACACCGATCCTCGATCGGATATAATCCTCTTAGGCACACCATGCAACCAGGGGTGATTTTAAGAACCCCCCCTAAATTTATATGTATAATAAATGGGTGAATCCCCATGATACAGAGGAAAAATTGAGGGATATTTTATCAATAATATAAAATGTATATATAATTTTTTGGCGAATATTTTAGTCAATTATATAATCTTGTAAAATATTGGCGAATATTTCACTGAATTA
>JZKD02S1968590.1:0-29449 GCA_000966675.3 Picea glauca | reverse complement strand
AAAAACAGAAACAAGATATGATAATAAGATACAGAAAAAAGACTACCACTGTGGTCGAGCCTTAGCGCGGAGCCTCCTCTGCGAGTCCTCCTCTGCGAGCGTGGTCCTACTCCTCTGCAAGCAGGTTCCTCCTCTGCGATCCTTAGCACAGAGCCTCCTCTACGATTCCTCCTCTGCGAGCGTGGTCCTACTCCTCCTCTGCGAGCAGGGTCCTCCTCTGCGAGCAGGGTCCTCCTCTGCGAGCGGGGTCTTGGATTAACAAAATATGGTCACTGCAGTCTGCCAACTGGTGCCTGGGC
Source organism: Picea glauca (assembly GCA_000966675.3). Taxonomy (NCBI): domain Eukaryota; kingdom Viridiplantae; phylum Streptophyta; class Pinopsida; order Pinales; family Pinaceae; genus Picea; species Picea glauca. The sequence continues at coordinate 29,150 of JZKD02S1968590.1, read as the reverse complement.
CGAACCTGGGAGTAACCCGTTACCAACCAGAAGAAAGTCCAAGAGAAAATACTAAACCTGTAAACCTCAAGGCCCAAAGGGGAAATAAGAGGTAACAGAAGAACGAAGATGTAAACTGGGGAATGCATTTCAAATCCCATATAATTTATACCATGTGGGAGGGCCAAAAATCTGCATGTTCTAGTGCCCACTGCCCATACCACAAAATCGGGGGTGAAATTAAACCATAAATCCCGATTTTACTGCCCATACCACAAAATCAGGGGCGAAATTAAACCATAAATCTCGATTTTACTGCCCATACCACAAAAAGGAGGGCGAAATTTGGCTAATGGAAGCTTGTTCCCCCAAATTTTGGGGGCTAAATATAATTTGTTTTCCTCTATCCCTCCTAAAATCATGGGCTAACCATGTACACGATTTTTACCTTAAAATAAATTACAGGCTAATAAAATAAGTTTAAAAAAATCACTCTAATACAAAAAAATCGTCCAATAAAAAATTAGAGACCCCTTAATTTCGCCCATGGGCGAAATTTCGCCCCTAAAATCATCTATGCATGCAACCTCACAATATCACTGATGAAAACTCTAGCTATGTCAGGTGCCTGATATGTCGTATGCACAGGAATAAAGTGAACACTCTTCGTCAGAGTGTCTACTACTACAAAAATCGAGTCATGTCTCCTGGTCGTCAGTGGAAATCCAACAATAAAATCCATCGAAATAACCTCCCATTTAGATTCCGGAATGGCACGTGGTTGAAGTAATCCTACTAGGTGTCTATGTTCATCCTTTACCTGCTAGCACTCTAGACATCTGGCCAGATAGTTGACTATGTCGACCTTCATTCCCTTCCAGAAGTAAGGGTTTAAGGTCTTCCCTCATCTTCGTGACTCCCAGGTGAGCCATGTAAACTACTCTATGAGGCTCACTCAGGATCAACATCCTCAACTCGTCATTTAGCGGTATGAAAATCCAAATTCTAAACCTCAATAACCCATTGCTATCAAATGAAAATCCCTCATATCATGGTATCACCATGGTGTTTTTTCTGATAAAACCCTCGACCTCTTTGTACCAGTCATCGTCATGCTGTAAAGTGAGAATATTATCATGTAGATTCATCTGAAGAGGTAACACCGAAAATATGCATGGTCTCCAACTCAAAGCATCAACCACTCTATTCATTGTTCCTTTTATGTAAGAAATATCAAAGTCGTACTCGCTAAGCAATTCCAACCAACGTCATTGTCGTGCATTCAGGTCGCTTTGTGTAAAACTGTGTTGTAGTCCACAATGGTCAGTGTTTAATTCAAATTTTTTTCCAACAAGGTAGTGTCTCCAAACCTTCAAGGCATATATGATGGCTAATAACTCCAAATCGTGCGTCGCGCAGTTCTCCTCATACCTTCTCATTTTCCTCGAAATGTAAGAAATCACTCTTCTGTCTTGCATCCAGACTCCACCTAAACCTTCCTTGGGTGTGTATGTGCATACCAAGAATTATATGTCCATGTCAGGGAACTTTAGTGTCGGTGTTGTCGTCAACAACTCTTTAAGCTTCTGAAATGCTTCTGTGCATTTCTCGGTCCAAACGAACTTCTTGTTTTTCTTATGCAATTATGTGATTGGATTTGCTATATTAGAAAATCCCTCGACAAACCGTCGATAGTATCCTACTAAACCCATAAAGCTATGCACTTCTGTGACATTCGTCCATGCAGGCCATTCCATAATAGTGTCAACCTTGGCTAGATCCACGGAGATACCCTCGTCGGAGATGATATGCCCTAAGTAGTGAATCTTCGATTGATAAAAAGAGCATTTGGAAAATTTCCCATGCAGTTTGTGCTCTTGCAGACACTATAGTACCAAGCGCAAGTGCTCATCATGCTCCTCTTTCATACGAGAGTAAATCAAAATATCGTCAATGAACACTTAGACAAACTTGTCCAAGTACTCGCAGAACAGCCCATTCATCAAACTCATAAATACTCCTGGGGCATTTGTCAGTCCAGACGGTAAAACAGTAAACTTGTAATGTCCAAAACTCATCTTAAAAGTGGTCTTAGGGATGTCATCCTCCTTGATCTGTAACTGGTGATACCCTGATCGCAAATCGATCTTAGAGAACACCATCACACCCTTCATTTGATCGAATAGATCATCAATTCTTGGTAATTGATACTAATTCTTGATCGTGGCCTTGTTCAGTTGACGGTAGTCTATGCAAAGCCTCCACGACCCCACCTTTTTACGTAAGAAAATAACCAGTGCACCCCCAGGTGACACACTAGGATGTATTAGTCCCAAGTCCAACAACTCCTTCAATTTCATTTTCAACTCTTGTAACTCCAGGGTGGACATCCGATAAGGCGTTCTTGCTATCGGTTCAATCCCCGGTTTTAGGTCTATGGTAAACTCGAATTCCCTATCCGATGGCATCCCAGGTAACTCCTCCATAAACACGTCTACAAACTCTCTCACCACCGGAAGATGTTCTAGACCTTCTGCTACTCCCTTCTCGTTTAGCGCAAGGATTTCATAAAGCTTGCACCCCTTGCGCATAATCTTTCATAACTATAAGGAAGAGACGAACCTCAGGGAAACTCCCTGGTTTCGTCCTGCAATCACACGTCTTTGTCCTTTGTCATCAACCAAGCTCAACCATTTCGTCTTATAGTTGAGTATCACCTCATGCAATTCCAACCAATCCATACCAATCATGACATCATAAGATCCTAAGATCATGACGTACAAGTTGGCCCTCGTGACAAACTCTCCCAGGTTAAGGGCACAGCCCGTAACCTTTCCTCCAACCTTTTGTTTGGCTCCCGATGCCATCTCTATGAAGCTAAACTCATCCTGTTCGACTTCCTTTACCTTAATCCTCTTTAGCGCTGCACCAGAAATGAAACTCTCGGTAGCACTGGGATCTATCAAAATACTAAGATTCTGGTCAGCGACAATACCTGTCGTCTTGAGCACAGTCGACTGATGCTCTGACTGGCAGTTATTCACCGCTGTGTGAATCTGATGGGGCTTGCCCATATCTCCCACTGTAGTGGGTCTGGCTAATTCAGACTCTCTGGTCCTCTCCACAGTTCAATCGCGTTGGTACTGTGGCTCCCCACATGTCCAACACCCCTTCTTTGGCCTAGTAGTCCTGGTACCCGAAGTAGAAGATGATGGCCCACTGGCCTGGAACCTTGGTTTGTTTTGCTGAATAAGCCTAAACTGTTGCTGCTACTGGCGATGTTGTTGCTATTGTTGTGGTCCCCGATAAGGCATCTGCTACTGAGGCGGTGGTCACCGGGGTATGGTGAAAGTGGATCCCCTCTAGAAGCCACGATATCCCACCGTATGTCTCACTGGTGTCTGGTGCTACCATGTTCTAGATCAAACCTGCCCTATTGATCTCGCTGGAGTCCTGGTCTGACCCCCACTAATAAGCTCCTCCTCTGCTATGAGGGCCTTCTGGATTGCATCGTGCAAGTTTTGAGGGATCAAAATCCTAACCTTTGCATGCAGGCTGCCGTTAAGGCCAAACACGAACCTGTTCACCTTAATCTTCTCCGTGTTAATATGCGAAGCATACTGGAGCAGCTCCATAAAACGTGCCTCGTACTCGGGCACCGTACAAATTCCTTGTCGTAAGGCATTGAACTCATTGAGCTGACACTCAATGAATTCCTCTGAAATGTACCTCTCTCGGAACCATTCCTCAAATAGTTCCCATGACACGTTTTCGATGGCCACGTTCAGTTGTGGTAGGAGCGTCTTCCACCATAGAAGAGCGCTCCCCTTTAGTTGAAAGACCGCCATGCAGACCTTCATGTTGGAAGTATAATCGCGAAGTGAGAAGCACATCGCCATGTTCTCCAACCATGCCTCGGCGGCTGCGCTATCCAGGGAACAAAAGACCTCGAGAAATTTGACCTTCTCAAGTTCTCGGTGAATGCTACCAGTAACGGCTGGTGCGTGCAGCGAAACCTCAACGAGTGCCGGTGCCCTGGCCTCATCTCTGTCCAAACGACTGATCAGTGCCTCGGACATGCGCTGAAAAGATCTCATCATCCCAACTACATCCCCAACTACCATCTGCTCCTGTCCGAGAACCTGCTTGTTTTCCTGGGGCTTAGACCCCTCCGGTGTGGATGCTACTGGGGACGTCCCGCCTCCTCCCCTAGCACCCCGTCGTCTACCTCTGCGGTGCCCTCTAACCATTATTACCTACACGCACACAATCAACTCAATTAGCAACAATATAATCAAATCATGTCAATGAAAGTCGTAGTGTTCCCAACTCCCAGGTTGAACTCACTCTGATACCATATGTAGTGTTCCTCCTCATTACGAAGACAACCTCTTATAACAAGTGCAATTTTTTTTTGTGTGTGTACGTGTGTAGAAGGCTAACAAGACATTATACTATGCGTCATCGCATGACGGCGAATCATGATGCATACAACTGCGATATCAACATAAAGATCTAAGACACACAACGACATCTGCTAGTAATGAACAACAATCAACTAATAATAAAAATACTGACTACCCATTCGTCCTACCCTGCAATGGTTAGGACCTCCAAGACACATAAGCAATGCTCAAGCCTAGGTTCCCATCGATTTTAACCATTTAAGGTCTTAGGGCTAGTGACTGTTCTGAGGAACATGGAGGTGTCTACATCCCTCCCGACACAAGCAAACCAATGCCTACTAAGATAATGACAAGACAAATCATCAATATCGCAATTAACAAAGTTATCTCATTAAGGAAACTTGCAAGGGTGAATTCTTGTTAACTCATTAGATTACTCACTACTATTACCGTATTGCATTGGAAGTGTATTTTTAATCAATCACAAGATATCGATAATTAATATAACAAGTAAGGCATTTATTATGACAATAATACAACCTTTAATATAACAGCTAACCTGGTTATCACATCAAGGCATAAGCATTAGTGAGACATTAATAACTCCTCAACTCATTAAATTACTCACCACTTAAAAGTCATTAAGAAGATACTATTTTCCCTTCGTATACCAATTTAATGAGATACTAAATTCCAAAGGTAAATCTAGCCACAATCCCTTTCTATTATTATTATTATACATCCCAAGGGTCTTGAACATTCCCCTCTTCTCAGTAATAGGTTATACTTAAAAGAAACCAATTTACATGAACGCTTGTAAGTTGCGAAGAGATAAATCTAAGGGAACTCTATAACATGATTCCTTATTGTAAGGTTAGCATCCAGGTAGGCCTTAATTCCGTAGTGCGCAATATCGGATTATTAAACAAATCAATATGATGCTAAGTGAAGAAGGATTAAATGAAGGCGAGTAACAACTTCTTCTCACCCACTCTCTCTATATGTCCAAGTGTTACAAATTTAGATCCGGCCATTAAATAAACAATATCCCCACTATATTAAGACACTATTCAAATGATATTTAACCATATTGCAAAAGTATTAGAATGAGATGCAATTAGTATTGAACAATCCTCAAATTATATTAAACAATGTTCAATTTAGATTAGAATAAGACCCATTATGACAATACCCACTAATCAATTATAAAAACCATGCACCATTTCATTAACCCAAACCCGTGAACAATTTACAATAAAACAAAATTTCTTCTTAACCCAATTAGAAACTAACTAGATTTAAATCAAAGGGCAAGGAACTGCATTAAGTTAACAAAGAACATTCAGCCATTAAAATGAAATATCATAATTCAATGAGCCTTAAATAATCGATAAATGCAACTAAGGATTTAATTTACATTAGCCTCATCCATAATTAAATTGTCCATTCTTAATGATCAAAAAAACAACTCTACATTTTACCACACAGCAATGTCCATCTGCATTAGTTGAAATCAATGAAATTTTAAGGAGGGAGAACTTCGTTTGCCAGGGACGGAGCTTGCTAGAGACGAAATTACAGAACAATACAAAACGAAGATGCCTGACACCCATTGCAGAACGAATTCTCTGAACTAATTTTAAAAAAAAGGAAATGCCAATACACTCATTCCTAGAAAGAATTCTCAGAACAAATTTTACAAAACGAAAATGCCAATACACTCACTACCAGAACGAATTCTCAGAACTAAATTTTACAAAAATAGAATGCCAATACCCTCATTGCCAGAACAAATTCTCAGAACAAATTTTACAAAACGAAAATGCCAATACACTCATTGCCAGAACGAATTTCAGAACTAAATTTTACAAAAACAGAATGCCAATACACTCATTGCCAGAACGAATTCTCAGAACTAAATTTTACAAAAATGGAAATGCCAATACACTCAGCCATATTTAAAAATGCCCCCAATCAGATATAAATGCCCACAGTCATATGTAAATGCCCACATTAAAACAAAACACCCACAGTCATATATAAAAATGCTCACCATAATTTATAAATGCCTACATCAATACAAATGCCTATAGTAATATATAAACGCCCCCATTATTACAATACGCCCATAGACATATATAAATATGCCCACAGTCAGATATAAACAACCACAGTCATATATAAATGCCCACATTAAAACAAAATGCCCACAGTCAGATACAAACACCCACCGTAATTTATAAACACCTAAAGAACACCAATAAGAAATTGCAACCAATAGTAAGAGAATGATAGAGCCAAGGATAACTCCTCAAAAGGATTGCAGGGTTATAACATTCTAGGCACAGAAAAAAACAACAAGGAAATGAGATGATCCAAAATTCAACACATCAATCATCATCATAAGGATTCATATACAACTTTAAACAATGTTCCTTTTATTCTTAAACAAACAGCGCACTTGCGTACCTGTGACCGACGACGAATAACTCGAAGATGCTATCCCGCACTTAAGCTCCGTGCCACTCCTGCTAGACGACTGTCGAGACCTCACCGGTACCTCCCAACCAATGCTAGGGGTACTCTGCTTCCCCCTTAGCCCCTCGAGCCACAAAGGGGCCACACACTATCCAGATGGTACGTCTAGCTCCCAGCTCACCTCGCAAGGCCGAGCTACCACTCCTATCCCAGCTGAGAAATCCCAACTCCCCACAAGTAATCATTCAAGTCACAAATCCGGTAGAATAACGTTATGCTAACAGTTGATCCCCCCTTTCTTCCTTCTCTTCCCTTTCTTTTATAGAGTTTTAGAACTTCCATCTTTTTCCTAAATCTCATTTAATTTAAGTTTTAAATAATAACTTCTAAAAACTCTCCTTCATACAAGTGTCATCCATCCACCACGTTTCTCCATTAACTATTTTCTTTAATTTATTAAATTTTCCTAATTCTCTCACTCACCTAGAGTTATTCCTATTTTTACTCCTAGGTGTCCCTAGATTCTCTTACAGGTTTAAAATACTTTCCCTAAAATGAAGTTGCTAATTTAGTTCAATTTAGAAGGTTCTTTATTGCAGATTCTTTACTAAGTTGACCTCGTTTTTTACCATAAGTTCCCTCTTTCCTTTATTATGTTTCCTCCATTCCTTATTTTTCTAATTTTTATTATTCCCTTCTTTCCCCTTTTCATTAGAGCCAAAAATGGCAGTTGCGCAAATTAACCTCTTTTCCTTTTTATTAATCATTCAGTATCTTCTACACTTTCACAAGTTAAACAATTAAATTCTTCTTTACAATTTTAAATCCACGGATTTTAATTAAATTCTTACTCTCTTTATTTTACCCCAAAAATTTTATGAAGACTAAAAACTATTACTTAAGTGGTTTTTAGTTTAATTTTTTTTTTTTTTACTTTTATAGGGTAATTTTTCTTAAGGTTAGACAAAATTTTACCCCTAGAGAAGTTTTAGACTTAGGACTTAGATTCTGAACTGGGCGACATTTAATTAGGGAAGTTGTTCAAGAATTTCTTAATGTGTTAAATGTCATAGGGGAATCTAGGTTTGTTCCTTCATCATCATCAACGCGACGTGCCCTTCAGGACGCACTACGTGCTCCAAGGGTGCCACTCGCCTCTAGTGTTTATTTTGCACGACATGCCCTTAGGATGCACCACATGCTCCAAGGGTGCCACTCGCCTCTTGTGTTTCTTTTGCACGACGTGCCCTTGAGGATGCACCACGTGCTCCAAGGGTGCCACTCTCCTCTTGACTGATTGGTAGACATGAATAACCCCTGGAGTCAACACTCCGCCAGGTGAACTTGTGGGAGACTAAGGGATTCTAAGGAATAAGGCCCCCACCTTATTGTGCGCCCCTTAGAATCATCATTAGCGACTTTCACAGTCTGCCCTTGTGGCATCGTGGGTCCTCTCGAACTAGGTATTCATTAACCTACAGTTCGAGCCGCGGCAGGAGTGCTAGTAGGCTGTGGCAGGGCTTCTGTCCACACCTCTCCCTCAAGCTCTCTGGTAGTCATGTGTGTGGCCCCTTTACTCCATATGTGAGTCTGGTCGACAATCTATCATCAGCCTGCATCATCAACAATCATGTCAGAACATGTCCACATCATATCATCAAATCAAATNGGTTTTTAGTTTAATTTTTTTTTTTTTAACTTTTATAGGGTAATTTTTCTTAAGGTTAGACAAAATTTTACCCCTAGAGAAGTTTTAGACTTAGGACTTAGATTCTGAACTGGGGGACATTTAATTATGGAAGTTGTTCAAGAATTTCTTAATGTGTTAAATGTCGTAGGGCCATCTAGGTTTGTTTCTTCATCATCATCAATGCGACATGCCCTTTAGGACGCACTACATGATCCAAGGGTGCCACTCACCTCTAGTGTTTCTTTTGTGCGACGTGCCCTTCAGGATGCACCACATGCTCCAAGGGTGCCACTCACCACTTGTGTTTCTTTTGCGCGACATTTCCTTCAGGATGCACCATGTTCTCCAAGGGTGCCACTCACCTCTTGACTGATTGGTAGACATCAATAACCGTTGGAGTCAACACTCCGCTAAGTGAACTTGTGGGAGATTAAGGGCTTCTAAGGAATAAGTCCCCTGCCTTATTGCACGCCCATTAGAATCATCACAAGAGATTGTCGCAGTCTTCCCTCGTGGCATCGTGGGTCCTCTTGAACTAGGTAATCATTAACCTATAGTTCGAGCCACAGCGGGAGTGCTAGTAGGTTGTGGCAGGGCTGCTGTCCACACCTCTCCCTCAACCTCTCTGGTAGTCGTGTGTGTGGTACCTTTACTCCATATGTGAGTCTGGTCGGTAAGCTATCGTCAGTATCCATCCTCAACAATCATGTCCGAACATGTCCACATCATATCATCAAATCAAATGTAATAGCATAGTAAATAAATCAACCCAAATAGCACACTCCCTGACTCAATCCGGAGTCCAAGGGGTTCCATCGATGCCTCGACATCCTCAAGGTCCAAAACCCTACACACTCAGTAAAACTGAGTCAATAGCACGTGCCTATGTCAATGCAGTAAAACATCATGTCATCTATCATAACACATCATAATCAGGGACAAATATTTTAATATCATAATAGTCTGGATCACTTGTGAGCAAGTGTCCTCAAAGAATAAGTTTTCTCAATGCGCCAGAGGGGGATGTTACATACACCCCCTCTTGTTCTAAACTTCGTCCTGAAGTTTCATAGTATAAATGCTAAAATAAGTGTATCATAGTATCATATGTCTATCTATCAAACAAAAATGGAAACTGCTAGCACATATCATATGCATCCTCCCAGGTCGCTGAGTGCGGACTATAATTGTCCCACTGGACCTTGACCTGATCTACCATTCGACGTCACAACTATCGAACACGATGATATAAGATGCGGACTGGCTCAGTCATGAGCGCTCCCTCATCTGATACTTGCAAGGAACTCATGTCAATGACATGTGTAGGATCACTAATATAATGTCTCAAAACAAATACATGAGAAACATTGTGCATACGCCCCAAGGAATCAGGCAAGGCTAGTCGATAGGCCACGGGCCCCTTTCTCTCCACAATCTTGAAAGGTCCCATGAAACTAGGAGAGAGTTTATCTTCCTTTCCAAACTTGATCGAAAATATTATGCGGTTTAACCTGTAAGAAGACTCGATTGTTGACCTCGTAACTACAGTCGACTCAGTGCGCATCGGCATAACTCTTCTGTCGATCCTGCTCTTCTTTAATTCTTTGTCTTATGGTTTGCATTTTCTCTTGCATTTCTTAGATCGCTTCTAGTACCACCAGGACCCTATCCTCAAGCCGATCCCAACTCAAGGGCGTCTGACACATTCGCCCGTAAAGAAACTCGAAAGGCGCCATCTTAATGGTGCTCTGGTAACTGTTGTTGTAAGTGAACTCTGCTAGTGGCAAGAATTCCTCCCAATGATTTTGTTGGTCCATCACATACATGCGCAATATGTCTTCCAAGTTTTGGTTCGTTTGTTTGGTTTGTTCGTCTGTCTTTGGGTGATACGTAGTACTAAAGTTAAGTTGGGTTCCCAAGGCCTCTTGGAAACTCGTCCAAAATTGTCCAGTAAACACTGATCCTCGATCGGATATAATCCTTTTAGGCACACCATGCAGCCTCACAATGTCACTGATGAAAACTCTAGCTATTTCAGGTGCCTGATACATCGTATGCACAGGAATAAAGTGAACACTCTTCATCAGAGTGTCTACTACTACAAAAATCGAGTCATGTCTCCTGGTCATCAGAGGAAATCCAACAATAAAATCCATCGATATAACCTCCCATTTCGATTCCTAAATGGCATGTTTTTGAAGTAATCCTACTGGGTGTCTTTGTTTAGCCTTTACCTATTGGCACTCTAGACATATGGCCACATAGTTGACTATGTCGACCTTCATTCCCTTCCAGAAGAATAAGGGTTTAAGTTCTACCCTCATCTTCATGACTCCCGGGTGAGCCATGTAAACTGCTCTATGAGCCTCGCTCAGGATCAACATCCTCAACTCGTCCTTTGGCGGTACATAAATCTGACTTCTAAACCTCAATAAACCATCGCTATCAAATGAAAATCCCTCATATCATGGTACCATAATGGTGTTTTGCCCGATAAAACCCTCGACCTCTTTGTACCAGTCATCGTCATGTTGTAAAGTGAGAATCTTCTCATGTAGATTCGTTTGAAGAGGTAACACTGAAAAGATGCATGGTCTCCGACTCAAAGCATCCACCACTCAGTTCACTGTTCCTTTTATGTAAGAAATCTCAAAGTCGTACTTGCTAAGCAATTCCGACCAACGTCATTGTCATGCGTTTAGGTCGTTTTGCGTAAAAATGTGTTGTAGTCCACAATGGTCAATGTTCAATTCAAATTTTTGTCCAACAAGGTAGTGTCTCCAAACCTTCAAGTCATATACGATGGATAATAACTCCAAATCGTGCGTCACGTAGTTCTCCTCATGCCTTCTTCGTTTCCTCGAAATGTAAGCAATCTCTTTCGTCTTGCATCAAGACTCGGCCTAAACCTTCCTTGGATGCATTTGTGCATACCAAGAAGTCTGCATTCATGTCAGGGACCTTTAGTATCAGTGCTGTCATCAACAACTCTTTAGGCTTCTGAAATTCTTCCGCGCATTTCTCAGTCCAAGCGAACTTCTTGTTTTTCTTTGGCAATTCTTTTATCGGATTTGCTATCTTAGAAAATCCCTCGACAAACCATCGATAGTATCTTGCTAAACCCATAAAGCTACACACTTCTGTGACATTCATCGACACAGGCCATTCCATAATAGCCTCGACCTTAGCTAGATCCATGGAGATACCTTCACCGGAGATGGCATGCCCTAAGTAGTTAATATTTGATTGATAAAAAGATCATTTCGACAATTTCCCATACAGTTTTTTCTCTCACAAACACTATAGTACCAAGCGCAAGTGCTTGTCATGATCCTTTTTCATATGAGAGTAAATCAAAATATCCTCAATGAACACTTGGATGAACTTGTCTAAGTACTCGCGGAACACCCCATTCATCAAAATCATAAATACTCCTGGGGTATTTGTTAGTCCAGATGGTAAAACAGTAAACTCATAATGTCCAAACCTCATCTTAAAAGCAGCCTTAGGGATGTCATCCTCCTTGATCCATAACTGGTGATACCCTGATCGCAAATTGATCTTGGAGAACACCATCACACCCTTCATTTGATCGAACAGATCATCAATTCTTGGCAAGGGATACTGATTCTTGATCATGGCCTTGTTCAGTTGACGGTAGTCGATGCAAAGCCTCCACGATCCATCCTTTTTACATAAGAAAATAACTGGTGCACCCCCAGGTGACACACTAGGACGTATAAGTCCCAGGTCCAACAAATCCTTCAGTTGCATTTTCAACCCTTGTAACTCCGAGGTGGACATCCGATAAGGCGTTCTTGCTATCAGTTCAGTCCCTGGTTTTAGGTCTATGGTAAACTCCAATTCCCTCTCCGACGACATCCCAAGTAACTCCTCCATAAACATGTCTGGAAACTCTCTCACCACTAGAAGGTGTTCTAGACCTTCCGCTACTCCCTTCTCATTTAGCACAAGGATCACATAAATCTTTCACCCCTTGCACATACTCTTCCGTAACTATAAGGAAGAGATGAACCTCAGGGAAACTCCCTAGTTTCATCCTACAATCACACGTCTGTGTCCTTCGTCATCAATTAAGCTCAACCATTTCATCCTATAGTTGAGTATCGCATCATGTGATTCCAAACAATCCATACCAATCACGACATCATAAGATCCTAAGATCGTGACGTACAAGTTGGCCCTCGTGACAAACTCTCCCAGGTTAAGGGAACAGCCTGTAACCTTTCCTCCAACCTTCTGTTTGGCTCCCGATGCCATCTCTACGAAGCTAAACTCATCCTGTTTGACTGCCTTTACCTTAATCCTTTTTAGCGCTGCACCAGAAATGAAACTCTCGGTAGCACTGGGATCTATCAAAATACTAAGAGTCTGGTAAGCGATAGTACATGTCGTCTTGAGCACAGTCGATTGATGCTCTGCCTGTCAGTTATTCACCTCTGCATGAATCCTATGGGCCTTTCCCATATCTCCCATTGTAGTGGGTCTGGCTGGTTCAGACTCTCTGGTCCTCTCCAAAGGACAGTCGTTCTGGTAATGTGGCTCCCCACATGTCCAACACCCCTTCTTTGGCCCAGTAGTCCTGGTACTCGAAGTAGAAGATGATGGCCCATCGGCCTGGAAGCCTGGTCTATTTTGCTGAACAAGCATAAACTATTGTTGCTACTGGTGACGCTGCTACTGATGTTGTTGTCCCTGATAAGGCATCTACTACTGAGGCAGCGGTCACCAGGGTGTGGTGAAAGTGGATCCCCTCTGGAAGCCACGATATCTCGCCGTATGTCTCATTGGTGTCTGGTGCTGCTGTGTTCCAGATCAAACCTACCTTGTTGGTCTCGTTGGAGTCCTGGTCTGACCCACACTAATAAGCGCCTCCTCTGCCATGAGGGCTTTATGGAGGGCATCGTGCAAGGTTTGAGGCATCAAAATCCTAACCTTTGCATGTAGGCTGTCATTAAGGACAAACATGAACCTGTTGACCTTAAGTTTCTCCGTGTTAAGATGCAGAGCATATCAGAGCAGCTCCATAAAATGTGCCTCGTACTCGAGCACCGTACGACTTCCCTGTCGTAAGGCGTTGAACTCATTGAGATGACGCTCAATGAATTCCTCTAAAATGGACCTCTCTCGGAACTGTTCATCGAACACTTCCCATGACACTCTTTCGATGGCCATGTTCAACTGCGATAGGAGTGTCTTCCACCATAGAAGAGCACTCCCCTTCAGTTGAAAGACTGCCATGCGGACCTTCATGTTGGAGGTATAATCGCGAAGTGCAAAGCACATTGCCATGTTCTCCAACCATGCCTCAGTGGCTGCGTCGTCCGGGGCACCAAAGAACTCGAGAAATTTGACCTTCTCGAGTTCACGATGAATGCTACCAGTAACGGCCGGTGTGCGGGGCAGAACCTCAGCGGGTACCGGTACCTTGGCCTCATCTCTGTCCAAATGGTTGATCAGTGCCTCAGACATGCACTGAAAGGATCTCATCATCTTGACTACATCGCCAACTACTATCTTCTCCTGTCCGAGAACCTGCTCATCTCCCTGGGGGTTAGACCCCTCCGATATGGATGCTACTGGGGGTGTCCTGCCTCCTCCCCTAGCACCCCGTCATCTGCCTCCATGGCACCCTCTAACCATTATTACCTGCATGCACACAATCAACTCAATTAGCAACAGTATAATCAAATCATGTCAATGAAATCCATAGTGTTCCCAAGTCATGGGTTGAATTCACTCTGATACCATATGTAGTGTTCCTCCTCGTTACAAAGACAACCTCTTATAACAAGTGCAATTTTTTTTGTGTGTGTGCGTGTGTACAAGGCTAACAAGACATTATACTATGCATCATTGCATGACGACGAATCATGATGCATACAACTGCGATATCAACATAAAGATCTAAGACACACAACGACATCTGCCAGTAATGAACAACAATCAACCGACAATAAAAGGAATGACTACCCATCCATCCTACCCTGCAATGGTTAGGACCTCCAAGACACATAAGCAACGCTCAAGCCCAGGTTCCCATTGATTTTAACCATTTAAGGTCTCAGGGTTGGCGACTATTCTGATCGACATCGAGGTGTCTACATCCCTCCCGATGTAAGCAGACCAATTCCTACTAAGCTAATGACAAGACAAATCATCAATATCGCAATTAACAAAGTTATCTCATTAAGGAAACTTTCAAGGGTGAATTCTTGTTAACTCATTATATTACTCACTACTATTACCGTATTTCATTGGAAGTGTATTTTTAATCAATCACAAGATATCGACAATTAATATAACAAGTAAGGCATTTATTATGACAATAATACAACCTTTAATATAACAGCTAACCTGGTTATCACATCAAGGCGGAAGCATTAGTGAGACATTAATAACTCCTCAACTCATTAAATTACTCACCACTTGAAAGTCATTAAGAAGATACTATTCTCCCTTCTTATACCAATTTAATGAGATACTAAATTCCAAAGGTAAATCTAGCCACAATCCCATTCTATTATTATTATAATACATCCCAAGGNCCCTTCAGGATGCACCACGTGCTCCAAGGGTGCCACTTGCCTCTTGACTGATTGGTAGACATCAATAACCCCTGGAGTCAACACTCCGCTAGGTGAACTTGTGGGAGACTAAGGGCTTCTAAGGAATAAGGCCCCTGCCTTATTGCGCACCCCTTAGAATCATCACGAGTGACTGTTGCAGTCTGCCCTCACGGCATCGTGGGTCCTCTCGAACTAGGTAATCGTTAACCTACAGTTCGAGCCACAGTGGGAGTGCTAGTAGGATGTGGCAGGGCTGTTGTCCACACCTCTCCCTCAACCTCTCTGGTAGTAATGTGTGTGGCCCCTTTACTCCATATGTGAGTCTGGTCGGCAAGCTATCGTCAGTCTGCATCATCAAGAGTCATGTCAGAACATGTCCACATCATATCATCAAATCAAATGTAATAGCACAGTAAAGAAATCAACCCAAATAGCAAACTCCCTGACTCAATTGTGAGTCCAATAGGTTCCATCGATGCCTCGGCATCCTCAAGGTCCAAAACCCTGCACACTCAGTAAAACTGAGTCAACTGCACCTGCCTATGTCAATGCAGTAAAACATCATGTCATCTATCATAACACATCATAATCAGGGACAAATGTTTTAATATCATAATAGTCTGGATCACTTGTGAGCAAGTGTCCTCAAAGAATAAGTTTTCTCAATGCGCCAGATGGGGATGTTACATACACCCCCTCTTGGTCTAAACTTCATCCCAAAGTTTCATATTATAAATGCTAAAATAAGTGGTTCATAGTATCATATGTCTATCTATCAAACAAAAATGGAAACTGCTGGCGCATATCATATGCGTCCTACTAGGTCGTCGAGTGTGGACTATAATTGTTCCACTGGACCTTGACCTGATCTACCATTCGACGTCACAACTGTCGAGCATGATGATCTAAGATGCGGACCGGCTCAGCCGTGAGCACTCCCTCGTCTGATACTTGCAAGGAACTCATGTCAGTGACATGTGTAGGATCACTAATATAATGTCTCAAAACAGATACATGAGAAACATTATGCATACGCCTCAAGGAATCAGTCAAGGCTAGTCGATAGGCCACGAGCCCCTTTCTCTCCACAATCTTGAAAGGTCCCACGAACCTTGGAGAGAGTTTATCTCCCTTTCCAAAATTGATCGAACTCTTATGCAGTTTAACCCGTAAGAAGACTCGATTGCCGACCTCGTAACTACAATCGACTCGTTGCGTATCGGCATAACTCTTCTGTTGATCCTGCGCTTCTTTAATTATTTGTCTTATGGTTTGCATTTGATATTCCATTTCTTGGATCACTTCTAGTACCACCAGGACCCTATCCTCAATCCGATCCCAACTCAAGGGCGTCCGATACAGTCGCCCATAAAGAAACTCCAAAGGCATCATCTTAATGGTGCTCTGGTAACTATTGTTGTAAGTGAACTCTACTAGTGGCAAGAATTCCTCCCAACACTTTTGTTGGTCCATCACATACATGCGCAACATGTCTTCCAAGGTTTGGTTCATTCATTCGGTCTGTCTGTCAGTCTCTAGGTGATACACAGTACTAAAGTTAAGTTGGGTTCCCAAGGCCTCTTGGAAACTCGTCTAGTAAACACCGATCCTCGATCGGATATAATCCTCTTAGGCATGCCATGCAGCCTCACAATCTCACTGATGAAAACTCTAGCTATGTCGGGTGCCTGATATGTCGTATGCACAGGAATAAAGTGAACACTCTTCATCGGAGTGTCTACTACTACAAAATTCGAGTCATGTCTCCTGGTCATCAGTGGCAATCCAACAATAAAATCCATCGAAATAACCTCCCATTTCGATTCCGAAATGGCATGTGGTTGAATTAATCCTACTGGGTGTCTATGTTTAGCCTTTACCTGCTATCACTCCAGACATCTGGCCATATATTTGACTATGTCGACCTTCATTCCCTTCCAGAAGAATAAGGTTTTAAGGTCTGCCCTCATCTTCATGACTCCCGGGTGAGCCATGTAAACTGATCTATGAGGCTCACTCAGGATCAACATCCTCAACTCGTCATTTGGTGGTACATAAATCCGACTTATAAACCTCAATAACCCATCGATATCAAATGAAAATCCCTCATATCATGGTACCATCATGGTGTTTTGTTCGATAAAACCCTCGACATCTTTGTACCAGTCATCGTCACGCTGTAAAGTGAGAATCTTCTCACGCAGATTCATCTGAAGAGGTAACACTGAAAAGCTGCATGGTCTCTGACTCAAAGCATCCGCCACTCAGTTCATTGTTCCTTTTATGTAAGAAATCTCAAAGCCGTACTCGCTAAACAATTCCGACCAACGTCATTGTTGTGTCTTCAGGTCGCTTTGCGTAAAAATGTGTTGTAGTCCACAATGGTCAGTGTTTAATTCAAATTTTTTTCCAACAAGGTAGTGTCTCCAAACCTTTGAGGCATATATGATGGCTAATAAATCCAAATCGTGCGTCACATAATTCTCCTCATGCCTTCTCAATTTACTTGAAATGTAAGAAATCACTCTTCCATCTTGCATCAAGACTCCGCCTAAACCTTCCTTGGATGCGTCTGTGCATACCAATAAGTCTGTGTCCATGTCATGGACCTTTAATATCGACGCTATTATCAACAACTCGTTAAGCTTCTGAAATGCTTCCGCGCATTTCTCGGTCCAAATGAACTTCTTGTTTTTCTTCTGCAATTCTGTGGTTGGATTTGCTATCTTAGAAAATCCCTCGACAAACCGTCTATAGTATCCTGCTAAACCCATAAAGCTATGCACTTTTGTGACATTCATCGGCACATGCCATTCCATAATAGCCTCAACCTCGGATGGATCCACGGAGATACCTCCGACGGAGATGACATGCCCTAAGTAGTGAATCTTCCATCGATAAAAAGAGCATTTGGACAATTTCCCATACAGTTTGTGCTCTCGCAGAAACTGTAGTACTAAGCGCAAGTGCTCGTCATGCTCCTCTGTCATACGAGAGTAAATCAAAATATCCTCAATGAACACTTGGACAAACTTGTCCAAGTACTCGTGGAACACCCCGTTCATCAAACTCATAAATACTCCTGGGGAATTTGTCAGTCCATATGGTAAAACAGTAAACACATAATGTCCAAACCTTGTCTTAAAAGTGGTCTTAGGGACGCCATCCTCCTTGATCCGTAACTGGTGATACCCTGATCGTAAATCGATCTTGGAGAACACTGTCGCACCCTTCATTTGATCGAACAGATCATCAATTATCGGCAAGGGATACTAATTCTTGATCATGGCCTTGTTCAGTTGATGGTAGTCAATGCAAAGCCTCCACGATCCATCCTTTTTACGTAAGAAAATAACTGGTGCACCCCCAGGTGACACACTAGGATGTATCAGTCCCAGGTCCAACAACTCCTTCAGTTGCATTTTCAAATCTTGTAACTCCGGGCTGGACATCTGATAAGTCGTTCTTGCTATCAGTTAAGTCCCATGTTTTAGGTCTACGGTAAACTCCAATTCCCTCTCCGACGACATCCCAGGTAACTCCTCCATAAACACGTCTACAAACTCTCTCANCCCTTTACTCCATATGTGAGTCTGGTCGGCAAGCTATCGTCAGTCTGCATCATCAAGAGTCATGTCAGAACATGTCCACATCATATCATCAAATCAAATGTAATAGCACAGTAAAGAAATCAACCCAAATAGCAAACTCCCTGACTCAATTGTGAGTCCAATAGGTTCCATCGATGCCTCGGCATCCTCAAGGTCCAAAACCCTGCACACTCAGTAAAACTGAGTCAACTGCACCTGCCTATGTCAATGCAGTAAAACATCATGTCATCTATCATAACACATCATAATCAGGGACAAATGTTTTAATATCATAATAGTCTGGATCACTTGTGAGCAAGTGTCCTCAAAGAATAAGTTTTCTCAATGCGCCAGATGGGGATGTTACATACACCCCCTCTTGGTCTAAACTTCATCCCAAAGTTTCATATTATAAATGCTAAAATAAGTGGTTCATAGTATCATATGTCTATCTATCAAACAAAAATGGAAACTGCTGGCGCATATCATATGCGTCCTACTAGGTCGTCGAGTGTGGACTATAATTGTTCCACTGGACCTTGACCTGATCTACCATTCGACGTCACAACTGTCGAGCATGATGATCTAAGATGCGGACCGGCTCAGCCGTGAGCACTCCCTCGTCTGATACTTGCAAGGAACTCATGTCAGTGACATGTGTAGGATCACTAATATAATGTCTCAAAACAGATACATGAGAAACATTATGCATACGCCTCAAGGAATCAGTCAAGGCTAGTCGATAGGCCACGAGCCCCTTTCTCTCCACAATCTTGAAAGGTCCCACGAACCTTGGAGAGAGTTTATCTCCCTTTCCAAAATTGATCGAACTCTTATGCAGTTTAACCCGTAAGAAGACTCGATTGCCGACCTCGTAACTACAATCGACTCGTTGCGTATCGGCATAACTCTTCTGTTGATCCTGCGCTTCTTTAATTATTTGTCTTATGGTTTGCATTTGATATTCCATTTCTTGGATCACTTCTAGTACCACCAGGACCCTATCCTCAATCCGATCCCAACTCAAGGGCGTCCGATACAGTCGCCCATAAAGAAACTCCAAAGGCATCATCTTAATGGTGCTCTGGTAACTATTGTTGTAAGTGAACTCTACTAGTGGCAAGAATTCCTCCCAACACTTTTGTTGGTCCATCACATACATGCGCAACATGTCTTCCAAGGTTTGGTTCATTCATTCGGTCTGTCTGTCAGTCTCTAGGTGATACACAGTACTAAAGTTAAGTTGGGTTCCCAAGGCCTCTTGGAAACTCGTCTAGTAAACATCGATCCTCGATCGGATATAATACTCTTAGGCATGCCATGCAGCCTCACAATCTCACTGATGAAAAATCTAGCTATGTCGGGTGCCTGATATGTCGTATGCACAGGAATAAAGTGAACACTCTTCGTCGGAGTGTCTACTACTACAAAATTCGAGCCATGTCTCCTGGTCGTCAGTGGCAATCGAACAATAAAATCCATCGAAATAACCTCCCATTTCGATTCCGAAATGGCATGTGGTTGAATTAATCCTACTGGGTGTCTATGTTTAGCCTTTACCTTCTAGCACTCCAGACATCTGGCCATATATTTGACTATGTCGACCTTCATTCCCTTCCAGAAGAATAAGGGTTTAATGTTTTCCCTCATCTTCATGACTCCCGAGTGAGCCATGTAAACTGATCTATGAGACTCACTCAATATCAACATCCTCAACTCGTCGTTTGGTGGTACATAAATCCAACTTCTAAACCTCAATAACCCATCGCTATCAAATGAAAATCCCTCATATCATGGTACCATCATGGTGTTTTGTCCGATAAAACCCTCGACCTCTTTGTACCAGTCATCGTCACGCTGTAAAGTGAGAATCTTCTCACGCAGATTCATCTGAAGAGGTAACACCGAAAAGATGCATGGTCTCTGACTCAAAGCATCCGCCACTCAGTTCATTGTTCCTTTTATGTAAGAAATCTCAAAGTCGTACTCGCTAAGCAATTCCGACCAACGTCGTTGTTGTGCGTTCAGGTCGCTTTGCGTAAAAATGTGTTGTAGTCCACAATGGTCAGTGTTTAATTCAATTTTTTTTCCAACAAGGTAGTGTCTCCAAACCTTCAAGGCATATATGATGGCTAATAACTCCAAATCGTGCGTCGCATAATTCTCCTCATGCCTTCTCAATTTACTTGAAATGTCAGAAATCACTCTTCCATCTTGCATCAAGACTCCGCCTCAACCTTCCTTGGATGCGTCTGTGCATACCAATAAGTGTGCGTCCATGTCATGGACCTTTAGTATCGACGCTGTCATCAACAACTCATTAAGCTTCTGAAATGCTTCCGCGCATTTCTCGGTCCAAACAAACTTCTTGTTTTTCTTCTGCAATTCTGTGATTGGATTTTCTATCTTAGAAAATCCCTCGACAAACCTTCTATAGTATCTTGCTAAACCCATAAAGCTATGCACTTTTGTGACATTCATCGACATAGGCCATTCCATAATAGCCTCAACCTTGGATGGATCCATGGAGATACCTCCGACGGAGATGACATGCCCTAAGTAGTGAATCTTCGATCGATAAAAAAAGCATTTGGACAATTTCCCATACAGTTTGTGCTCTCGCAGACACTGTAGTACTAAGTGCAAGTGCTCGTCATGCTCCTCTGTCATATGAGAGTAAATCAAAATATCCTCAATGAACACTTGGAAAAACTTGTCCAAGTACTCGTGGAACACCCCGTTCATCAAAATCATAAATACTCCTGGGGAATTTTTCAGTCCAGATGGTAAAATAGTAAACTCATAATGTCCAAACCTTGTCTTAAAAGTGGTCTTAGGGACGCCATCCTCCTTGATCCGTAACTAGTGATACCCTGATCGTAAATCGATCTTGGAGAACACCGTCGCACCCTTCATTTGATCGAACAGATCATCAATTCTCGACAAGGGATACTGATTCTTGATCATGGCCTTGTTCAGTTGATGGTAGTTAATGCAAAACCTCCACGATCCATCCTTTTTACATAAGAAAATAACCGGTGCACCCCCAGGTGACACACTAGGATGTATCAGTCCCAGGTCCAACAACTCCTTCAGTTGCATTTTCAAATCTTGTAACTCCGGGCTGGACATCTGATGAGGCGTTCTTGCTATCGGTTAAGTCCCATTTTTTAGGTCTACGGTAAACTCCAATTCCCTCTCCGACGACATCCCAGGTAACTCCTCCATAAACACGTCTACAAACTCTCTCACCACTGGAAGGTGTTCTAGACCTTCTGCTACTCCCTTCTCATTTAGTGCAAGGATCGTATAAAGATTTCACCCCTTGCGCATACTCTTCCGTAACTGCAAGGAAGAGACGAACCTCAGGAAAACTCTTTGGTTTCATCCTACAATCACACGTCTCTGTCCTTTGTCATCAACCAAGCTCAACCATTTCATCTTACAGTTGAGTATCGCCTCATGCGATTCCAACCAATCCATACCAATCATGACATCATAAGATCCTAAGATCGTGATGTACAAGTTGGCCCTCGTGAAAAACTCTCCCAGGTTAAGGGAACAACCCGTAACCTTTCCTCCAACCTTCTGTTTGGCTCCCAATGCCATCTCTATGAAGCTAAAATCATCATGTTCGACTGCCTTTACCTTAATCCTTTTTAGCACTGCACGAGAAATGAAACTCTCGGTAGCAGTGGGATCTATCAAAATATTAAGAGTTTGGTCAGCGACAGTACCTGTCATCTTGAGCGCAGTCAATTGATGCTCTGCCTGGTGGTTATTCACTGTTGCATGAATCCGATGGGCCTTGCCCATATCTCCCACTGTAGTGGGTCCGAGTGATTCAGACTCTCTGGTCCTCTCCACAGGACAATCGCGTCGGTAGTGTGGCTCCCAACATGTCCAACACCCCTTCTTTGGCCCAGTAGTCCTGGTACCCGAAGTAGAAGATGATAGCCCACCGGCCTGGAACCCTGGTCTATTTTGCTGAACAAGCCTAAACTGTTGTTGCTACTGGCGACGCTGCTGCTGATGCTGTGGTCCCCGATAAGGCATCTGCTGCTAAGGCTATGGTCACTGGGGTGTGGTGAAATTGGGTCCCCTCTGGAAGCCATGATATACCACCGTATGTCTCACTGGTGTCTGGTGCTGCCATGTTCTAGATCAAACCTGCCCTGTTGGTCTCGCTAGAGTCCTAGTATGACTCCAGTAATAAGCTCCTCCTCTGCTATGAGGGTCTTCTGGACGAAATCGTGCAAGGTTTGAGGCATCAAAATCCTAACCTTTGCACGTAGGCTGCCATTAAGGCCAAACACGAACCTGTTGACCTTAAGTTTCTCCGTGTTAAGATGTGGAGCATACCAGAGAAGCTCCATAAAATGTGCCTCATACTCGAGCACCATACGAATTCCCTATCATAAGGCATTAAACTCATTGAGCTGACACTCAATGAATTCCTCTGAAAGGTACCTCTCTCGGAACCATTCCTTGAACAGTTCCCATGACATGTTTTCGATGGCCATGTTCAGCTACGGTAGGAGCATCTTCCATCATAGAAGAGCACTCCCATTCAGTTGAAAGACCTCCATGTAGACCTTCATGCTGGAGGTATAATCGCGAAGTGCAAAGCACATCGCCATGTTCTCCAACCATGCCTCGGTGGCTGCGTCGTCTGGGGCACCAAATAACTCAAGAAATTTGACCTTCTTGAGTTCACAGTGAATGTTAACAGTAACGGTCGGTGCGCGCGGCGGAACCTCAGCGGGTGCCGACACCCTGGCCTCATCTTTGTCCAAACGGCTGATCAGTGCCTCAGACATGTGCTGAAAGGATCTCATCATCCTGACTACATTGCCAACTGCTATCTGCTCCTGTCCGAGAACCTGCTCGTCTCCTTAGGGGTTAGACCCCTCCAGCATGGATGCTATTAGGGGCATCCTGCCTCCTCCCCTAGCACCTCGTCGTCTGCCTCCGTGGTGCCCTCTAACCATTATTACCTGCACGAACACAATCAACTCGATTAGCAACAGTATAATCAAATCATGTCAATGAAATTTGTAGCGTTCCCAAGTCACGGGTTGAACTTACTCTGATACCATATGTATTGTTCCTCCTCGTTACGAAGACAACCTCTTATAACAAGTGCAATTTTTTTTTTTGTGTGTGCATGTGTATAAGGGTAACAAGACATTATACTATGCGTCATCGCATGACGACGAATCATGATGCATACAACTGTGATATCAACATAAATATCTAAGATTCACAACGACATCTGCCAGTAATGAACAACAATCAACCGACAATAAAAATACTGACTACCCATCCGTCCTACCCTACAATGGTTAGGACCTCCAAGACACATAAGCAATGCTTAAGCCCATGTTCCCATCGATTTTAACAATTTAAGGTCTCAGAGATGGCAACTGTTCTGAGAAACATGGAGGTGTGTACATCCTTCCTGACGTAAGCAGACCAATGCCTACTAAGCTAATGACAAGACAAATCATCAATATCGCAATTAACAAAGTTATCTCATTAAGGCAACTTTCAAGGGTGAATTCTTGTTAACTCATTAGATTACTCACTACTATTACCGTATTTCATTGGAAGTGTTTTTTTAATGAATCACAAGATATCGACAATTAATATAATAAGTAAGGCATTTATTATGACAATAATACAACCTTTAATATAACAACTAACTTGGTTATCACATCAAGGCGGAAGCATTAGTGAGACATTAATAACTCCTCAACTCATTAAATTACTCACCATTTAAAAGTCATTAAGAAGCTATTATTCTCCCTTATACAAATTTAATGAGATACTAAATTCCAAAGGTAAATCTAGCCACAATCCTTTTCTATTATTATTATAATACATCCCAAGGGTATTGAACATTCCCCTCTTCTCAATAACAGGTTACCAATTTACATGAACGCTTGTAAGTTTCCAAGAGATAAATCTAAGGGAACTCTATAACATCATTCCTTATAGTAAGGTTAGCATCTAGGTAGGCCTTAATTCCGTAGTGCGCAATATCAAATTATTAAACAAATCAATATGATGCTAAGTGAAGAAGGATTAAATGAAGGTGAGTAACAACTTCTTCTCACCCACTCTCTCTATATGTCCAAGTGTTACAAATTTAGATCTGGCCATTAAATAAACAATATCCCCACTATATTAAAACACTACTCAAATGATATTTAACCATATCCCAAAAGTATTAGAACGAGATTCAATTAGTATTGAACAACCCTCAAATTATATTAAACAATGTTCAATTAGATTAGAACAAGACCCATTATGACAATACCCACTAATCAATTATAAAAACCATGCACCATTTCATTAACCCAAATCCGCGAACAATTTATAATAAAACAAATTTTCTTCTTAACCCAATTAGAAACTAACTAGATTTAAATGAAAGGGNCTACAAACTCTCTCACCACTGGAAGGTGTTCTAGACCTTCTGCTACTCCCTTCTCATTTAGCGCAAGGATCGTATAAGGATTGCACCCCTTGCGCATACTCTTCCGTAACTGTAAGGAAGAGACAAACCTCAGGAAAACTCTTTGGTTTCATCCTACAATCACATGTCTCTGTCCTTTGTCATCAACCAAGCTCAACCATTTCATCTTACAGTTGAGTATCGCCTCATGCGATTCCAACCAATCCATACCAATCATGACATCATAAGATCCTAAAATCGTGATGTACAAGTTGGCCCTCGTGACAAACTCTCCCTGGTTAAGGGCACAACCCGTAACCTTTCCTCCAACCTTCTGTTTGGCTCCCAATGCCATCTCTATGAAGCTATAATCATACTGTTCGACTGCCTTTACCTTAATCCTTTTTATCACTGCATGAGAAATGAAACTCTCGGTAGCAGTGGGATCTATCAAAATATTAAGAGTCTGGTCAGCGACAGTACCTGTCATCTTGAGCACAGTCAATTGATGCTCTGCCTGGTGGTTATTCACTGCTGCATGAATCCGATGGGCCTTGCCCATATCTCCCACTGTAGTGGGTTTGGGTGATTCAAACTCTCTGGTCCTCTCCACAGGACAATCGCGTCAGTAGTGTGGCTCCCAACATGTCCAACACCCCTTCTTTGGCCCAGTAGTCCTAGTACCCTAAGTAGAAGATGATAGCCCACTAGCCTGGAACCCTGGTCTATTTTGTTGAACAAGCCTAAAATGTTGTTGCTACTGGCGACGCTGCTACTGATGCTGTGGTCCCCGATAAGGAATCTGCTGCTGAGGCTATGGTCACTGGGGTGTGGTGAAATTGGGTCCCCTCTAGAAGCCACGATATACCACCGTATGTCTCACTGGTGTCTGGTGCTGCCGTGTTCTAGATCAAACCTGCCCTGTTGGTCTCGCTAGAGTCCTAGTCTGACTCTAGTAATAATCTTCTCCTCTGCTATGAGGGTCTTCTGGATGAAATCGTGCAAGGTTTGAGGCATCAAAATCCTAACCTTTGCACGCAGGCTGCCATTAAGGCCAAACACGAACCTGTTGACCTTAAGTTTCTCCGTGTTAAGATGTGGAGCATACCGGAGCAGCTCCATAAAACGTGCCTCATACTCGGGCACCGTACAAATTCCCTATCATAAGGCATTAAACTCATTGAGCTAACGCTCAATGAATTCCTCTGAAAGGTACCTCTCTCGGAACCATTCCTTGAACAGTTCCCATGACATGTTTTCGATGGCCATGTTCAGCTATGGTAGGAACATCTTCCACCATAGAAGAGCACTCCTCTTCAGTTGAAATACCTCCATGTAGACCTTCATGTTGGAGGTATAATCGCGAAGTGTGAAGCACATCGCCATGTTCTCCAACCATGCCTCGGTGGCTGCGTCATCTGGGGCACCAAATAACTCAAGAAATTTGACCTTCTTGAGTTCACAGTGAATGTTAATAGTAACGGTTGGTGCGCGCGGCAGAACCTCAGCAGGTGCCGGCACCCTGGCCTCATCTTTGTCCAAACGGCTGATCAGTGCCTCAGACATGTGCTGAAAGGATCTCATCATCCTGACTACATTTCCAACTGCTATCTGCTCCTGTCCGAGAACCTGCTCGTCTCCTTGGGGGTTAGACCCCTCCAACATGGATGCTATTAGGGGCATCCTGTCTCCTCCCCTAGCACCTCGTCGTCTGCCTCCGTTCATGGACACAATCAACTCGATTAGCAACAGTATAATCAAATCATGTCAATGAAAGTCGTAGCGTTCCCAAGTTGTGGGTTGAACTTGCTCTGATACCATATGTATTGTTCCTCCTCGTTACGAAGACAACCTCTTATAACAAGTGCAATTTTTTTTTTTGTGTGTGCGTGTGTATAAGCGTAACAAGACATTATACTATGCGTCATTGCATGACGACGAATCATGATGCATACAACTGTGATATCAACATAAAGATCTAAGATGAACAATGACATCTGTCAGTAATGAACAACAATCAACCGACAATAAAAAGACTGACTACCCATCCGTCCTACCCTACAATGGTTAGGACCTCCAAGACACATAAGAAATGCTCAAGCCCAGGTTCCCATCGATTTTAACAATTTAAGGTCTCAGAGATGGCGACTGTTCTGAGAAACATGGAGGTGTCTACATCCCTCATGACGTAAGTAGACCAATGCCTACTAAGCTAATGACAAGAAAAATCATCAATATCGCAATTAACAAAGTTATCTCATTAAGGCAACTTTCAAGGGTGAATTCTCGTTAACTCATTAGATAACTCACTACTATTATCGTATTTCATTGGAAGTGTATTTTTAATCAATCACAAGATATCGACAATTAATATAACATGTAAGGCATTTATTATGACAATAATACAACCTTTAATATAACAACTAACCTGGTTATCACATCAAGGCAGAAGCATTAGTGAGACATTAATAACTCCTCAACTCATTAAATTATTCACCATTTAAAAGTCATTAAGAAGCTATTATTCTCCCTTCTTATACAAATTTAATGAGATACTAAATTCCAAAGGTAAATCTAGCCACAATCCTTTTCTATTATTATTATAATACATCCCAAGGGTCTTGAACATTCCCCTCTTCTCAATAACAGGTTACCAATTTACATGAACGCTTGTAAGTTGCCAAGAGATAAATCTAAGGGAACTCTATAACATCATTCCTTATTGTAAGGTTAGCATCCAGGTAGGCCTTAATTCCGTAGTGCGCAATATCARATTATTAAACAAATCAATATGATGCTAAGTGAAGAAGGATTAAATGAAGGTGAGTAACAACTTCTTCTCACCCACTCTCTCTATATGTCCAAGTGTTACAAATTTAGATCTGGCCATTAAATAAACAATATCCCCACTATATTAAAACACTACTCAAATGATATTTAACCATATCCCAAAAGTATTAGAACGAGATTCAATTAGTATTGAACAACCCTCAAATTATATTAAACAATGTTCAATTAGATTAGAACAAGACCCATTATGACAATACCCACTAATCAATTATAAAAACCATGCACCATTTCATTAACCCAAATCCGCGAACAATTTATAATAAAACAAATTTTCTTCTTAACCCAATTAGAAACTAACTAGATTTAAATGAAAGGGMAAGGAACTGCATTAAGTTAACAAAGAACATTCAGCCATTAAAATGAAATATCATAATTCAATGAGCCTTAAATAATCGATAAATGCAACTAAGGATTTAATTAACATTAGCCTCATCCATAATTAAATTATCCATTCTTAATGATCGATAAAACAACTCTACATTTTACCACACAGCAATGTACATCTGCATTAGTTGAAATCAATGAAAGTTTAAGGAGGGAGAACTTCGTTTGCCAGAGAGGGAGGTTGCCAGAGAGGAAATTATAGAACAATACAAAACGAAAATGTCCGACACGCATTGCAGAACGAATTCTCTAAACTAATTTTACAAAAACAGAAATGCCAATAGACTCATTGCCAAAATGCATTCTCAGAACTAAATTTTACAAAAACGGAATGCCAATACACTCATTGCCAGAACGAATTCTCAAAACAAATTTTACAAAACGAAAATGCCAATACACTCACTACTAGAATGAATTCTCAGAACCAAATTTTACAAAAACAGAATGCCAATACACTCATTGCCAGAATGAATTCTCAGAACAAATTTTACAAAATGAAAATGCCAAGACACTCATTGCCAGAATGAATTCTCAGAACTAAATTTTACAAAAACAGAATGCCAATACACTCATTGCCAGAACGAATTCTCAAAACTAAATTTTACAAAAATGGAAATGCCAATACACTCATCCATATTTAAAAATGCCCCCCAGTCAGATATAAATGGCCACAGTCATATATAAATGCCCACATTAAAACAAAATGCCCACAGTCATATATAA
>JZKD02S1968579.1:39090-54660 GCA_000966675.3 Picea glauca | reverse complement strand
GCATGCATACATCATTGTTGAAAAAGGAAAACTGACTTTCCCCACATCAAAACCTTACAATGAAAAATTTTGGTCAAATGCGCGACTGTTAGCGTGGACAGGTGCGCGTGCGCGCGCAGACTGTATCAAAAAACCAGAGCGGATGCGCGTGTCTGTGGGGTGCGATACCCGTGCGTTTGATAAAAAACATCGGTTCTCTCGATTCTGCTATGAATTGACCGGGTAACGGGTCGGCGAAAGCCGGTTTGAATCCCTGCAAGTTAAAAACGACAAAAGGAAAGCGAATTGAACCCAATTGAAAGAGGATTTAATACCTTAACTCCCCAGTGGAGTTGCCAATCTGTTCGTGCTCGAATCGTCGCCGGGTGAGCAAAAATGGGAGCACTAGCATGCCCTGTTGGGCTCGACAAGGCAGAACAGGATGCTGTGGAGCAAAAAGGGTTAACAGAAAATAGAAATCCAAACAGAATAAAATCTATCTAACAGCTGGAAAGCAAATAACACTACAACAATAAACAAAAACTTCAAATGTGAGACAAGGGAGTTATCAATGGTTTCAAGGCTTGATCTATTAGCGAAAACCATAGCACACGCTGAAGAAAGGGATAATGGTTCCTCTTCCCTCCAGCGGAAGGTCCTTCGGGGATCCTCAACTGAATTCCTTCCTTACAAAATGAACATAACAGAAATGTGTGATGAGAGAACTCGGGATTACATAGCTGATGGACTGGTTATCAAAGGCCAGAGCTCTGAATCTAGACAATGTAACTTTGCTGGGAATTCTCTGCTGAAACAATGAGTCCTCACAGCTATTTATAGCAATTTCCAGTCGGTCACGTAACCAGCTTCCGGTGTAAACACAGACCTGTGTAGGGTTCGCTTAAGCCATAAATTCACCGAATTTGCAGAGCCGACCCTGATCTGAGGGTCAAATCGTCTTGGGGTCCGGTCCACAGGCGGTCGGGAGGCCGACTTAAGCAATTAATGCACCGTATTAGCAGATGCACGGATTTTTATGTGAACAGTCACGTGTCGGGCACGCGCACGTGCGCGAAACACGTTTTTGTCCCGCGCATACGTGCGCGCACCCTACTGCTATAAAGCGCCCTTCAATTTTTGGTTACTTTGTATAGTTTTTGACTCTTCTGGAATGCTGTGAACTTAATTCAGTGCCATGAATGACTTCATTGTTGTTTTGATGATGTGGAGTTCTTGTCGCCATGTGCAGACGAAATTTCAGTGATAACACCCTTGAATTGGTGGAAAAGTATAAGCATCTAAATAGGTATACTATTACAATTAATTAAAGAAACCTTAATTTACATAGTAGTATCTATAATTATAAATTACAACTATGGAAACCTTAATTTACATGGTAGCATTTATAAGTATAAATTATCCTCTTGGGCAACAGGTTAAACTGCAACTAGTGGTAGTTTCTGGTTTCATGTATGAAACTAAGGCTATATGATACTAGAAATCACATGACCCCACTAGGGGTAGCCTCAATGATGAGTACAAGAGAAACTAGTTTTATTGGACACTATTTAAGATAAAACTACCTTTTGGGTATGGAGTAAGACCTAAAGATCAAGGTGGTAGGAGCGGATGGGGTTATCTTTGGCTATGGAGGGAAAACTAAGCTCATATACTCTTGGAATTTTGGACATGCCAAAAAAAAAAGGCAGAAGCATACACTCTCTACTAGGGATTGTAGCTGGAAAAGGCTGGTGGCATCTGATCTATTACTCTCATTGGTGACTCCAAAATCATTATTAATAATGCATGATTGAAATCCCTCCCTTACGATAGTCACCTCAAGCCTATATTTAAGTAAATTCACCTAGAAATTCAATTCTTCCAAAGTGTGGAGCCATTACACACTCTCAAACAAAATAACAAAGAAGGAAACCAACAAGCTAGTTTGGAAGTCCATGAGAAGATAGGGATATTAAGAGTCAATGGAAGGGCCTCCATCCAACATATCCCATGACCACTCTGATCCATCATAATATTTTTCATAGTTGTGGGAAATCTATGAACTCTCCCCCTCCATGCATGAAATATGTTATCACAAGAACTTTCACCACCCCCCATGATTGTGTGGGAAATCCATTCTTGTCAAGCCTTCATTAGTTGGCCATGGTTGGTACTACTCCTGGTGGCTATACTGTTCTCTTCACTTTCTGGAGCAAACATCACCTCCATATGCAATGAATTCACATACAACCCACTTCCCTTTTATCACCTCAACTCTAGTTTAGGAACTTGTGTGGCCGACCTATTCTCATGATGGAATCTATGGGATGTTCCTATCATCATTTATGGAGGTGGATCCACCATTATGTGAGATGTATTTCCTTAGCCCCCTCTCTTTTAATTTAGAAGTATTCCACAAGTTTGGATTCAACAACTCCAACCTTTTCACCTTCTTTCTCAACCAAGTTTTGCACCCATAGCCTATCTTTCAGTCTCTCTTCTTCAATTTTCAAGTTGATGGTGAGGGGTGAAGCTGGTAGCTTGAGGAGACAAAAGGAAAAAATGGAGGAAGATTAGAGGGAAATTCTCTCCATAGTCTAGAATTTGCATATTCAAGTCAATGGCTTATCAACACAAGTCCTCACCACTATAGAAATTATTTTTCAACATAGGCAGGGTCAACAAAAAATTCAAGATGAATGTGTGATATTGAGGTCATAGATTGAGGAGCTTCACCTTCTCCCCAACATCACCATGCCTTCTAGGATTGCAACCGAAAATTCAGAAGGGGATTCGTTGCGTGGAAACATACAACCCCTCCATGATTTAAATACCCCTCCTCTAGAATTTAGGGATGTAGCCTCAGGCATTCAAGACTCTCCCAAATCTCCTTAATTAGATGTCATGTTTTTGTGTACTCATCCTAGGAGTTTTTTTTACAGATTTTACCCAATGAACTATTTTGTAGCAAAGCTTCTTCTAAGGATTATATATTTCTATTTTGATAATTCTTTTTGTGCCTAGACTGTAACTATGGGGGACTTGATCCCAATAATTTTTAACTATACATACATCTTCTGTGTGATCACACACAACTTTTATTAATGAATTTTCTCAAGTTTTTGTGAAAAAAAAAACCTAAAAATGCTTCTGATTGGCTAGAAATTTCTTCCTTGGATGTAAGGAAACATTTTAATGACCCAAGACCCAAAGGCATTTGGAAAGAGTGAAAGTCCACCCTATTACAAACACCAATGATTCATTTCAGTTGGCATGGTTTTCCTTGAATAATAGTGATAAGTCATCTTCCATTTGTGGATAGTAGCCAATGATGGTTGTCTTCATTGTTGGTTGATAAATAAATTATAATAGGTTTTTCCACCTTTGGAAAAATCATTAGAAATTACAAGTGTTACATTAATGTATTATAAAGTATTTTTAAGGTAGTAACTATAATATTATAAATTATTTCTAAGATAGTAAATATACGATTCTTATTCTTTTAGGTTTATCAAGTGATATTTGACTAATTTCTTAGACACTTATAAAAAATATAAAAATTGAAATTGCTCTATAGTTCTCAACAACCTTATTTCCAAATTCAAACAAAACATTCTTGAAACAACAATCAACATGGGAATTGTTTGAAGTTAAAAGAGCACATAAAACCATCCAAAAATAGTTAATGCCCCATGAATCTAAACAAAAATAACTTATGATTAGATTTAAACATTCTAAGACTACTGTTAGGATGTATAAACCAAAAAGCATGAGTGGGACCAAGAGAAATTATGTCTAAGTCTTCTCCTCAAGGAGATGGGGTGTTTGAGGTCGCTTCTAACTTGGACTTAGAGTCCTCCTACGCTATTGTTGAGGTCTCCTAAGCATGTCCTCAATATGAAGCTTGTCGTTTCATGGTTGAGCCTTGAATCACATCCAAAAGGGAGTCATATTTATCATCTAAGAACTTAATAAGGTCTAAAATATGTTTTAGGATATAATTTTCCTTACTCTAGTTGCATATCCATGTTGCAAGAT
The DNA here is from genome assembly GCA_000966675.3 of Picea glauca. Lineage (NCBI taxonomy): Eukaryota > Viridiplantae > Streptophyta > Pinopsida > Pinales > Pinaceae > Picea > Picea glauca. The sequence continues at coordinate 50,643 of JZKD02S1968579.1, read as the reverse complement.
ATATTTTATTTGGTGTGCTAGTACAATCCTACCGTGAGTGAGTAGTGGGTGACCCTACTTCAAGAGACTTTAGTGTTTGACATAGTTTTCTCTAGTGCCTTTTCAATCAACTTGCTACGAGTATTCTTTCTCTTATGACAAAATTTGTCTTCTAGGTTGGCCAACTTGTGAATGGTGGAGGCCTTGTGATTGAAGACAAAACCTTTTGCGAGTCTCAGAGCTTCCAATATCTATTTATGAGTGAATGGAGGAGTTTCATCCTTATCCTTTCAGATATTGGGTTTTAGATGTCTTCCTTTGAACTACCTTCTGAGATGGCATCACCCTCCTTAGAGTAATATGACATCATAGGTGAAGAGTTATGGAGTCACCCCTTCCATTTTAGGATTAAAGTATAATCTTGTTCTCTCTACAATGGATGTAAACCATTATCACCAATGCTAACTCTTCAAATTCTACTTGTGTCCCATGCATCATTCTCTTGAATGCTGGTATTGGTTTCACACTAAGACGGTTCAACATGAATGAGATCAAGCTCCCTTTGTGATGTAGGAGCATCATCAACAAATCCACATGGGATGAAAACACAATGCCTAGCGTGTATTTTGAGTAAAATTTAAATTTTGAAAGATGACATATCTCAGAGAACTTCTGAGTAAATTATGAATTAGAGAAGTTTTAATGGTCGGAGGTTGAACGATCTCGTCAACCCAAGAGAGATCAGATTGTCTTTTAGTTATTTGATTTTGACGTGGATCTGAACATTCACCTTAAATTTTCTATCACAGACGTTTATTGTACTAGGACTAAGAAGCTGTAAGCTTTTACTTTGATCAGATAGGTAGTTGGAGGGAACCCTAGAGGACCTCTTGTATAAGTATATGCATTGTATGCTTGAATAAGGTTGCTGCAGATTAGTAGGAGATAGTGTTACTGAATGTAAGATTTTATCAGGCTATAGCCATTTACATTTGAATGAATATAACATAGGGATATTGACCCAATGCATGGTGTTGCTACTGTCTACAATTTCCCTGTTATTTTCTGTTTTCATGAATGAATGAGTTATGCTATTGAGCATATGAAACTTTGAAGCATTTGGATAAGTTTCAATTGTTTCTCTTCGTTGAGTTCATGCAAGGTGTGCATACAGTCCGCAAGGCGTGCGTTGACAGAGTCTGTTTAGACTCAGCAGCTCAGAAGAGATAGCGTGAAACTTCCATTTGCAAGGAGTGAAAAGGGACTATTGCAAGGCGTGCACAGTCGCTCGCAAGAAGCTAAGTCTTGCGTAAGAATCTGTTGCAAGGAGTGGACAGATTCAAAATTTGACTAAGTGTTGAGGTAGCCCTCTAAGGAGTCAAAGGGTTCGAGAAACAAATCTCAAGAGAGATAATGGGAATAAATCTTCAAAGGGAGTGAAGCTTTGAAGGTTTACCGAGTTATCGACCAAGATCAGTCCAGGAGGAAGCATAATCATTCTAGATCATTGGATATGGAAAAAGTGCACGAGCTTTAAGTCTCATTGTGCACACAGGAGTGAGGAAATCACCGAAGTCCCGAAGAGGTTAGGGACCATCCATCATCTATAAGTACATGTGGCGTAATATCTGCAACTTCGAAGTGGAAGCACTTTATGAGTTTTGTAGACAAGGAGAAATCAAAATCACCGAAGAGATGAAGACTGAAGTAGATCCTAGCGATTGGTCACCAAGAGACATGTGTAAACAGATCTGAGACTCCGGAGAAAACTCACTCTGGGAGATTTCAGTTGTGGAGTGTGACAAACTCCTGAATTCCTAAAGCCCGAAGAGCCGAAGCGATTTGCAGCTGTCGATCTATGGGAGACACATGTCGACAGATCGTCAACTTCAGGTGAAAACAATCTAGGAGAAAGCGAGTGTGGAGGAGTTAAAAATCCCGAACAATCAAAGTCAATCATGGCCATCAGATCCATAAATACATGTGACAGAGATTCGTGAACTCTAGGTGAAAGTACTTCGAAAGAAAGTGGGTGCGGAGGAGTTGAAACTCTCAAAGCCTGAATAGCCAAAGTGAATCGTGGCCGTCAAATCCAGATGGAAATGCGACAGAGATCTGTGAAATTCAGATGAAATCACTCCAAGAGAAAGTGAAGGCGAAGAGTTTGAAACTCTCGAAGGCTGAATAGATGAAGTGGTTTGTGGCCGTCGATCCGTGGGAGGCACACGTCAATAGATCATGAAATTCAGGTGAAAGCACTCCAGGAGAAAGGAAAGGCAGATATTTTGAAACTCCCGAAGCTCGAATAGATGAAGTGGTTTGTGGCTGTTGATCTGTGGGAGGAACAAGTCAACAGATCATGAACTCTGGGTGAAAGCACTCTGAAAGAAATAGAAGGCAGATAGTTTGAAACTCTCGAAGCCCAAATAGCTGAAGTGGTTTGTGGCCGTTGATCTGTGGGAGGCACATGTCAACAGATCGTAAACTCCGAGTGAAAGAAAGTGTGGAGAGGTTGACACTCCCAAAGGTCGAAGTCCTGAAGTGAACTAGGACCGTTGATTGGGAAGGATGCGTGGCACATGATCCTCAACTCCAGAAGAAAACACTCCCGGGGAAAAAGCTACTGGAACGTCCAAACCTCCCAAATGCCAAAGTCTCGAAGTGGAACAGAGCCGTTGATTTGGGTGGATGGGTGACACCTGATCTAGAACTTTAGGCAAAAGTGGACGTTGGAACATTCTGAACTCCCAAAGCGCGGAGTCCTGAAGTAGATATTGACCATTGGTTGCAAAGGGGGACGTGGGTCGTTGATCTAGTCCTGGTTAAAAGTTCCGAAGTCGCGAAGCGCCAGGAGGTTAAGCCCCATGTCACAACCCAATATCACATGCAAAGGAGGGCTAGCAGAGGGAGATAGTGCCCGTTGATGTTGAGTTTTGAAAAGGTGCTAAGAAGGCAGGGTCCATGAGTACCATACGAGCTGCACCTTGGGTGATAATAGGGTCTATGTTTGATTTATTTTGAGACCAGTAAGGTCTCTAGGAGCTAATCCAGCTCGGGGAGATTAAGATCCTTGAAAGAGAGGCCGTGCAACCCCAAGGGAGAGTAGGGGGGTTGTTACAGGTGAATCTTCCTACGGACAAGCAGATTCCCTCTTGGTCTCTAGACTCCTAAGCCCAAGACAGAAAAGTTCTTAACATGGCCACTGACATCCTTTTAGATATAATCAAGCTAATATATGAAGGAGAAGAAGAAATATATGTACCTTATTAACAATGTTTGTCCTTGCAAAGTCCAGGCTGAGCTTCGATCCTGAGCTCCCTGATAGGTCCTGTAGAACAAACAAAGATACAATGGACTTCCTACTCTACTGAGATTAGCTCAAATATAGATCCATCTACTGCAGACAAACTCAAGTGGAACAAGTATAAGTTTGAAAGAAACATGCCAAGCATTGATATATTGATGAGAACAAGTAAAAGTACTTACAATCCTTTGATGAAGGTGGAACAACTTCTTCCAGTTCTCCTTGTCCAACCCCTTTGCTCTAGTAATCTACATTGATTGCTTTGATGACATCTCCTTTGTTAATACCACTTACAAGATCATAAGTTTGGTATAAATCTCTAGTCTCTTCCTGTCTGTATGTTGCCCATGAGATCATAGGTTTCATACCTCCAATCTTTTTCATGTACCTTTCACCATGAGAAGGCCTCCTTATATAACCTTGGAGAGGCCCAACCACTTGAGATATATTTGGGATAAGTTGAGGATTCCTCTCCTTTAGTTTAGGATCTTCCCTAAGATCATGCCTTGACCCAAGATTCGAACCCAACTACCTTCATATATTGAGGGGATTGTCCCCCAATTTCCTCCAACTAACCATAATTCACTCAGAAAGGGTAGCGCTCCCCCAAAAGGGTGCATAGGGTGCTCAAACACTCCCCCAAAGAGGCCCAGGGAGCACTAGCACTCCCTGATAGTGGGTAGGGGAGCGCTCCTCTCCAAAATCCATTTTTGAGTGGTTATTTCGGTGGCAAAAGGTTTGTACTCCCTGTCAAGTGATGCCTCTTCTTCAAAACTAGTCTTTGATGTGTCTTAAGTGTCGTTATGATGTCGTTAGAGGCATGACATAGGAAATATGGAAGTATGATGTTTTTGACACTTGCAACACTTGTGGTCAAGATGCGACACTTGCAGACAATATGCGACACTTACAACACTTGTAATGACGACACTTGCGACACTATTGAAGTGAGTAATTTTGATGTGTAACAGATTGCCCCCCAAAGTATGAAGTTAGAAGACGATGATGATTGAAGTACTCTTTATACTTTTTCGAGCAAGGGTATGGATGTAGAGAGGTCGGAAAAATCTGCACACAACCATCAAAAAAATATTATGACATGTTTCAAAACCCAAGGCAGACATACCTATGCTTGAGTGATAAAGACTTTTTAGGTAGGGCCGCCATAAAATACACTACGGATCCATAATTATATTGACAAAAAGGTATAGCCACTGAATATACAATGTGGATCTATACTCCTATGACCTGAACTGATCGTAGCCACAAAGAATACACAGTGGATCTGCGAGACGACAAAACATAGCCATGACCAATACAAAGTGGATCTATGTAACAATATATGTGTCATAGTTTAAAAGAACTCCTTCGCAACCTGAGCAAAGTACATATAAGATATGACTCAACCAAGGGTCTTCTTACCAATCCCGAGGTAGTATGAATCTAACCATATGAATAGATGTCTTGATGTCAAACATGGTATAAACCACTTGATTACCGGTCAATGAGGTAAATCGTTAACAAGCATGAGGGAGATCACCATTGATGGCAATGATTCCCAAGGTACTCTAGTACATTCTGACAAATGTGAATAGATGTGATGAAGTCGAACATCCATGGAATCATCCGATCAGAGGTCAATGATGTAAACCCACTGTTGGACATGAGGAGGTCTACCATTGAGGCATGCAGGTCCCAAGGTACTAACTAGTTTCTAAGTCTAGTTTCTGAATAATGTGCTAAAGTCAACATGAATAGACTCGTCGAAGGAGGGCCTTGATGTATCCCCCATCAATGACATGAAACAGACAAAAAGATGTAATTGGTAGATCAAATGAACATGGACTAACATAGGTATTGAAACAAGATATTTGTGATGGCTGACTCTCGAGGAAGATACTTCCCTTGAACATTGAGGCACAACAACAGAAAATTGACATGGACCAAAAATTGATGATGCAGTGGATGATGTGAATTTTGTCAGGTGACCCAAAGGAGTAAAAGAAACTCAGAGGATTGGCTCAGTGTAGAGGTTCAATAGATTAAAATGCATGCAAAGACAAAGTGCCATGTTCAAGGGCGACCATAAGAGCTACTGATAGTGTTCTCAAAAACTGCTTGGCCTGCTTCTTTCAATTCCCCCCCCCATCCAGATAGACGCATACCTCTTTTTAATTTAACGAGCTCGAGGAGGGTAACACATACTCAATATGACTCACCTTCGGTAAGTCCTTCTTCCTCTATTTAACGAATTGGAAGAAGTAAGGGTTCGGTCTCATATGAGCCCTTCAATGTATGATTGTTTAATGAGTCCAGAGAAGGTAAACTTGATGGTTTTTCATATTTAGAGAGTCTAAAAACAACTTAAAGATGACTCCAATGTTTTCCTTTTTCATAATTTTAGTCTTACGAAGTCGAAAAAGAGATAAATTATCACTCGAAAGACACCCTTTCAAACCTTTTAATGAGTGGGAAAGGAAGCAAGATCACTCGAAAATCTTTTCATATTTAGAGAGTCTGAAAAGAGCTTAAAGACGACTCCAAGGGGCTCCTTTTTCATATATCCATGCAAGTCCGAAAAAGTGATAAAATTCTACTCAGTTACATTCTCATGTTTTTTAGAGCATGAGAAATAACAAACACTAAGCTTGATATGCCCCCAACTTGAAAACTAGTGGCTTAACTCCAGAATGATCATCAAAGGCTGGAGACATGCCCTCCAAGCTTCAATTCATTCACCGACTTTAAGGTTGTCACCAATTTCTCTACTAGATGGAGAAAAAGGATAAGAGTGGATGAAAAGAAGGTTCAAGAGAGGTGACTATGTAATTTTTTAACAAGCTTAACACAGAAAAAGAACTATGCTCAGGGCTCCAAGTTCAATCTACAGATTTCTGTTTCATTTTTTAACAAGCTTGCTACAAAGAGGAAAACTATGCTCAAAGCTTCTATTTCATTTTTTAACGATCTTGCTACAAAGAAGAGAAACTATGCTTGTGACCTCTATTTCATTTTTTAACAATCTTGCTATAGAGAGGAGAAACTATGCTCGTGACCTCTGTTTCATTTTTTAACGAGCTTGCCACAGAGAAGAGAAATTGTGCTTGTGGACTCTCCTTGATCATGGTGTCCAAGAGAAAAATGCTCTGGAAGGACACCATTTCAAGGGATAAAACTAGGTCATGGCTTCCAAGAGATCTTCACTGGATGGAAGAAAATCACTCCGGAAGGAACACTTGTCGAGGGCCTCGACAGGGGTAAGGAGATCAGGCTCCAATAGCCCTACCGAAGAGATCACCATGTCAACTACTAGATCAAATCATCAAAAGTTTAAGTCATGGGAGACAACGCTACATAATTGACATGTGGCAGGGGTGATACTGTCTTCATATAAGAACCATTTAGGGAGGTAATCCAGTCAGGACCGATGAACGAAATTTGATCAATAGTCACCATTCTTCTATCGTGCAGGAAATATATCACATGAAAAAGAGTAGACACAATAGCTTTCATGGAATAAACATAATCCCGCCCAAGGAGTAAAGATAAATCCAAGGGGTCTCAGACTACCATGACATCAATAAAGACAGTCTTCCCTCCCAAAGCTACTGGAAATTGAGGAAGGGTCCCTAAAGGTTGACTAGTTCTTCTATTAAAATTTAACAGATTCTGTGTAACCGATGCAAGCTAAGGACAACCCAAAGCGTGCCAAGCAATATAGGACAAAATACTAACAGAAGCACCTTCATCTATCAACGTTTGAGGAACGTCCCAACCACAAACTTGTACTATAATCTGGAAAGGAATGTGAGAGGGAAGACAAGGTCCGGTTAGTGCACCCCAATCAAAAAGGATGGCCTCATTACTTGGAGGGGGTTTCATGGGAGAAGGAGGAATGCCCCACAACACGGTAGATCATGTATCAACAAGAAAAATGTGGACAATTGTTGAAGGAAAATCTCCCTGCTGATAGGTAGATCTCCTCTTGAGAGCTAGACTCTTAAATCTTAAGATAAAAGACGCTTAACATGGACACTGACTTCCTTTTAGATCTATACAAACTAATGTATGAGGAGGAAGGAGAAACGAAGTACCTTTTTCCGACGTTTGTCCCTGAACGCTCTGAGTTGAGCTCCAATCTTTCACTCCTCGATGAGCCCTGTAGACAAACAATAGTACAACCACTTCCTACTCTATTGATATTAGCTTGAAATAGATCTATCTATTAGAGACAAGTTCATGTGAGATTAAACACAAACTAGAAAGAAACAGGCCAAGTGTGTCATATTGATGAGAACAATGACAGAAGCAACTTACAACCGTAGATGCAAATGTGACAGCTTCGTCAAGTCCCCTTTGTCTAACCCTTTCTCAAAACATCCATGATCCGGATGACAACAAATTCACTGATTACTTTCCTCCAGTTCACTGTATGTTTCCTATGAGATCATAGGTTTCATGCTTCCAATTCTTCCTCCCCTTTCACCATCATAGAGCCTGCTTATATAGGTTTAGAGAGGTCTAACCTCTTGAGGTATCTTTAGGGTAAGATGAGGATTTTCCTCCTTGAGTCAAGGATCTTCCCTAAGATCATGGATGAACCAGGATTTTGAATGCAACTACCTTCCAATATTGAAAGATCTTCCCCTTGTTCTCCTCAATAGATCAACTGCTGCTTGGAATAGGTAGCGCTCCCTCAAAAAGGCCATCAGAGCACTATAGCGCTCCCTAGTAGGATTTAGGGGGGCGCCAACGCTCTTGAAATTCATAGCGCTCCTTCAGAATGGATGCTTGGTGTTATAACGCTCCCTATTACTTTATAGGGGAGTGACAACGCTCCTAAGAGTGATATAGGGGAGCGCTCTCTTCTAAAACCTTAGATTGAATGCTTCTTTCAGGTGACAAGAGGTACTTAACTTCAGTTAACCATTCCTCTTCCTTCAAATCAAGTGTTTGAGGCATTTTAAGTGTCTTCTTAATGTCACTATAAGTATGACATGGGTATCATGGCAACATGCTTTTCTTGACACTTGCAACACTTGCGACACTTATCAAAGCGAGTAATGTTGATGTGTAATAGATTTCCGCTCAAAGTATGAAGTTAGAAGATGAGAACTGATAACTGAAATGCTTTGTAGACTTTCAAGCAAGGGTATAGACTCAGAGAACCTGACAAAATCTACACACAAACATCCAACAAATATTATGACATGTTCCAAACCCAAGGCAAGCATACCTATGCTCGGGTAATCAAGACTTGCAAGATATGGCCGCCATAAAATACACTGCAGATCCATAATTGTATTGATAAAAAGGTATAGCCACCGAGGATACAGTGTGGATATATACTCTAATGACCTGAACTGATCATAGCCACGAAGAATACACAGTGGATCTACGAGATGACAAGACATAGCCACAACCAATACAAAGTGGATCTATGTAATAGTATATGTGTCATTGTTCAAGAGAAACTCCTTCGCAACCTGGGCAAAGTACATATCAAAGTAATCACTCAACCCAGGGTCTTCTTACCGATCCCGATGTAGTATGAATCTAAACATGTGAATAGATGTCCTGATGTCAAACATGGCAGAAACCACTTGATTACCGGTCAATGATGTAAACCGTTAACAAGCGCGAGGGAGATCACCATTAATGTCAATGATTCCTGAGGTACCCTAGTACATTCCAACGAATGTGAATGGATGAGCTAGAGTTGAACATCTGTGGAATCATCCGATAAAAGGTCAGTGATGTAAACCCACTTCCGGACATGAGGAGGCCTGCCATTGAGGCATGCAGGTCCCAAAGTACTAACTGGTTTCTAAGCCTAGTTCCTAGATAATGTGTTGAAGTCGACAGGAATAGACTCGTTGAGAGAGGGCCTTGATGTATCCCCCATCAATGACATGAAACATACACAAAGATCTAATTGGTCGATAAAATGAACATGGACTAACATGGGTATCGAGACAAGATATTTATGATGGATGACTCTCGAGGCGGATACTTCCCTTGAACACCGAGGCACAACAACAGAAGAATGACATGGAACAAAACTTTATGATGCAGTGGATGCTGTGACTTACGTCAGGCGACCCAAAGGAGTGAAAGAAACTCAAAGGATTGGCTCAGCGCAGAGGTTCAACGGATTAAAATGCGTGCAAAAGACAAAGAGCCGTGTTTAAGGGTGACTCTAAGAATTACTTGGTAATGTTCTCAAGACACTGCTTGGCTTGCTTCTTTCAAATTTTCCCCCATCCAGATAGACGAGTACCTCTTTTTAATTTAATGAGATCGAGGAGGGTAACACATGCTCGATATAACTCACCTTCGATAATTTCCTCTTCCTTTATTTAACGAACTGGAAGAAGTAAGGGTTCGGTCTCGTACGGGCCTGTCGATGTTCGTTTTAGCGAGTCCAAAGACAGAAAAATCGAAGGTTTTTCATGATTATAGAGTCTGGAAAAACACTTAAAAGAGAACTCTCTCAGTTCCTTTTTCGTACAGTTAGTCTCACGAGGCTGAAAAAGAGATAAAATACCACTCGAAAGACGCCCTTTCAAACCTTTTAACGAGTGTGAAAGGAAGCAAGATCACTCGATGATCTTTTCATATTTAGAGAGTCTGAAAAGAGTTTAAAGATGACTCCAGTGGGTTATTTTTTCGTTTGTCCATACGGGTCTGAAAAAGAGATAAAAGTATACCCGATGCATTCTTATATTCTCGAGCTTGAGAACGAACTAAGACTATGCTCATGGATGTGACAAGGTAAACAAACAATCAGAACTGCTTTGAAACCTATAGTGTCAAAATTGCAATCCATAGGTTTAATGAGGCCATTATATTGTCAAAGAAACCCACAAATAACTATACCTTATAAAAAATGGAAATTTATAAATAGTAATACAAGAAAAATCTTCATTTACCATTTTATTTTGCATAAGGATTTGTAGCAGTGGAGATTCTCATTTTGGAAGTGGATCTTGTTTTTCTCGATACCGGATCTACGGTTGACCATTTCTCTCACCGTTTGGACTAGGTAGATCTTCATATCCCCTTCTTTCAATTACATGGTTCAATATTTGTTTTCACAACAATATTTAAATTAAAAAACGAAGCCCTAGGTCGTTCCAAAAAAGATCAAATCGACCTCTATTGAAAACGATGGAAAAAGACATTTGTTTACAAAAACGTTTTTAGAGGGTGGTAGCATAGATGCCAACTCCTCGATACTTGGGTAGATAGGTCGTTTTAAAAAACTCAAAAATTTTCCCACGCAACCATTATGAAAATTATTTTAATTTTAAAACGTTTTATTGCTGCGTGATGATTATTGAGTGATAAAAAGAGGGCGTGGTCCTTTTTGAACAATATGGGCAATAGATTTCAAGTTTTTAAATTGCTTAAGAAATTGTCGAAAAATTGAATAATGAAATTCTTTGTTTTTTTTGTTTGTAGGTGATTTCGGCAACGACCATGATTGAGTGGAAGGAACGGGAGCATGAGTTCGATGATTTGGCTGCTTTGCGGAGTCCCCGTACGTGGGCTGCGTTGAGATATTGTGGCCTTCTGAAATTCTTCAAATTGCAAAAGATGAAGAAAGAGATTCTTCTGCTTGAGCAAATAATCAGTTTGTGGGATGTTGCAGAGCAAGGGTTTCAGATCAGAACACAACTTCTAACCATCATGTTGGAATATGCATATTTCTTGATTGAAATCTCGAAAAGGGGGGTTCCTATAGCTTTTTCTAGACAAAGGGCGCTTCCTGAGCAAGTGGGTGTGTATCTGGCACGTCATTGTGTCCCAGGAGCAAGACTAGTGGGGGGTAGAATCCCAATCAAGGATATCAGAGAGTTACCCCTTCAGTCTATTTTGTTCGCCATCATGAGTGTGACATGAAGCACTAGCGCACATCTGGCGTTGAGATCACTGGTAGCTTATGGCGTACAGTGTTTGGAGGTAACACTGTTTAACTGGAGCGCAGGGTTTCTTCGGAATGTGAAGGAACAGGTTTCGAGGTGTAGGATGGGGCAGAAACAGTTCAGATATGGTTCTTTCTTGGCCTCGTTCTTCTTAGAGTGTATCCCCCAGATGCAGCCTCAGATTGCATTGGTGGTACAACCAGTGGGAGAACCACAGATGGAACGATGGACCAGTTTGTCTCCGAGACTAGTGGCAGAGTCGGAGTTCCATTTCATTGGTGACTTCTTCGCTTGGATGAGATGCCAATATATTTGGATAGAATACTTCGCATGCGCTGAGGT
>JZKD02S1968579.1:19721-30549 GCA_000966675.3 Picea glauca | reverse complement strand
TCCGTAGCTTTCCCGAGTGCGACCTCGTGCATAACCCCTGTGTGAGAGGGGGATCCCAGGCAGACTTATACGACAATTGGATTTGACTCTCCCTAGCTTAGGATGCTAATGTTTGTTTTGGAAAATTTGGAGAGTTATGCTCACAGCCTAATCCAAAGTATTAATCCTAGTCTACTGTTGGTGTAGGATCCTAGAAAAGAAAATGTTCTAGATAGTTTTTAATTAGCGTTCATTTTATAGCTGTTCTTTACTCAAAAGGGGTGCATGGAATTGAAACGGACGGAATGATGACTCAATCCCCAAAAATGCATCAAAGATGATAAGCAATCATTTCTTTTCGATGAATATCTATTTAAAGGAGAGAGAGAGAGTTATTTTCACTAACAAACACTAAGAAGGAATGTCCTCAAACAAATTTTCTTCAATCAAATCCAATGTGGTGCTAAAACTTTTTGGAGATGCCTTCTAATATGAAAATAAATCATGAAGATGTCTCTTTATTGTTTGTCTGTGAATAATGATTAATTCAAAATGACACTTCTCCTACCAATTATCCTTTTGGATCAAGGAAACTTAGAAAAACATAAGCAGGTTTTGTACAAACAATACACCCTCTTGCTGTGATCGAAAACAAGAAGCAAAAAAGAAAACAAAGAAAACCAAGAATTTCACACAAAAGAGAGATGTTGAAGAACAATGACCTCAAAAAAACCAAATGAAGGGATTTGTAGACTTCTGATGTCCTTCACTAGAGTTTCTTGCTCAGTCAAAAAGGAGAGAAAAAACAATGCATGGATTTCAAACTCCCAACAACAGAAAAACTCAAAAAATAATGAAGAAGGCTACAAAATATAAACAACAAGGTATTTGTTCCTCAAAAGGAAGGATGTCAAAGTTCAGTGGGGAGAAGCATTGACTCACAGAGAGGCTCAACAAGTGAAACACAGAGACTGGACCCTGGAAAAAGCAATTCTGGAGAGGTTTTTTGCCAAAAATGGGCTGGCACTCTAGTGCAAGTGGCACCAAGCATTATAGCACTCTTTCTAACACATCCAGGGAGTGCTGGTGCTCTGTTAACACAACCACAGGGGCGCCAGGCTTGAAATGCTGATGAAAATGTCCAAAAATCCAGAATTTCAGTCGAATTTTGGTAATCAAGCTGAGTGTGATGGGGTAAGGAGTCAATCAACACATGAAATCAATCTAAAAGGGGTGAACCAGGTCTGAAAAAAATCAAAGGGTAAGACAAGGTCTATGAGGAAAAATCAAAACCCAAAGTTTCGATTCAATTTTCCCCAGTGGAGTCGACAGTTTCTGTTGAAGGAAAATCTCCCTGATGATAGGTAGATCTCCTCTTGAGAGCTAGACTCTTAACTCTTAATATAGAAGACACTTAACATGGACACTGACTTCCTTTCAGATCTATACAAACTAATGTATGAGGAGTAAGGAGAAACAAAGTACCTTTTTCTGGTGTTTGTCCCTGCACGCTCCGAGTTGAGCTCCAATCTTTTGCTCCTCGATGATCCCTATAGAAAAATAATAGTACAACCACTTTATACTCTATTGATATTAGCTTGAAATAGATCTATCTATCAGAGACAAATTCATGTGAGATTAAACACAAACTAGAAAGAAACAGGCCAAGCGTGCCATATTGATGAGAACAATGACATAAGTAACTTACAACCATAGATGCGAATGCGACAGCTTCGTCAAGTCCCCTTTGTCTAACCCTTGCTCAAAAGATCCATGATCCAGATGACAACAACTTCACTGATTACTTTCCTCCAGTTCACTGTATGTTTCCTATGAGATCATAGGTTTCATGCTTCCAATTATTCCTCCCCTTTCACCATCATAGAGCTTGCTTATATAGGTTTAGAGAGGCCTAACCTCTTGAGGTATCTTTAGGGTAAGATGAGGATTTTACTCCTTGAGTCAGGGATCTTTCCTAAGATCATGGATAAACCAGGAGTTCGAATGCAACTGCCTTCCAAGATTGAAATATCTTCCCCTTATTCTCCTCAACAGATCAACTGCTGCCCGGAATAGGTAGCGCTCCCTCAAAAAGGCCATCAGAGCACTATAACGCTCCCTAGTAGGATTTAGGGGGGCACCAACACTCTTGAAATGCATAGTGCTCCTTCAGAAGGGCTGCTTGGTGTTATAATCCTCCCTAGCACTTTATAGGGGAGCACCAACACTCCTAAGAGTGATATAAGGGAGCGCTCTCTTCTAAAACCTTAGATTGAATGCTTCTTTCAGGTGATAAGAGGTACTTAACTCCAGTTAACCATTCCTCTTCCTTCAAATCAAGTGTTTGAGGAATTTTAAGTGTCTTCTTAATGTCATTATAAGTATGACATGGGTATCATGGCAACATGCTTTGCTTTACACTTGCGACACTTGTGAGCAACATGCGACACTTATCAAAGCGAGTAATGTTGATGTGTAACAACAGTATCGGGTTTACTCTTTAGAGGGAGAGTAGGATCGACTGATGATGGGATTGGATCGACCACACTTGCACTCTAAGGATGAAGGGTGGGACTGACCAAGGAAGGGACTAGATCAATCACTTTGTCACTATTTGGATGAGTGGGATTGATCGGTGGCGGAACTGGATCGACCACTTTGGCACCCCTCAAGGAAGGAGTGGGATCAACCAATGATAAAACCAGATTGACCACTTTGGCACTCCTCAAGAAAGGAGTGGGATCGACCAATGAAAGAATTGGATCGACCACTTTAACACTCTTCAGATGAAGGGTGGGATTGACCGAGGAAGAAACTGGATAAGTCACCTGGGTTTCACTTTCCAGATGAAAAGAGGGGATGATCAATGAAGGAGATGGATCAACTACTTTGGTGAGTGGTTCAACAGAGGATGAAACTAGATTGACCACCTGATCAACCGAAGATGGAACCAGATTGACCATTCCATTAACCAATGATGGGTTGGGGGAAAGCCTACGATAACTAGTTGGAAGTTGAAGCTTTGATAAAAGAGAAGAAGCCTCGTCCATGCAAGGAAAAAGGTGAGAATAATGATCACCTTTGCATAACATACAAGGGAATTTGATAGTTTTCTTCTTCTTACCAAAATGAACGTCACTAGTTGACAGGGCATCACCAGCATGTCTAGCAGAGGTCGATGACGTGGAATACCAAATTTCTAAGACCTTGGGAATACCAGGGCAATCCCTTAGAAAGTGGTCACCCTTACAAAGACTGTAAGAGAATTTGGGTTTCAGATTCTTTATTTTAATCTTGTTGACCTCGTCAACACTCCCAGTACTATTAACAGTAGCTAGTTGCTTGGATCCAACATTTGATGTTGTTCGAGCCTTGGTCCTTTGCGGGTTCTTCTTGTTCTTCTTTTTCTGTTTCTTATTCTTCTAATCAACTTGGCTACTTGCTTTAGAGCTTTCACTAGGCGAAGAAGGAGAAAGGGAAGGAGACTTAATGGGTGAAGAAGGCGAAAATTCGACATGAGGTTGATGTGTGGGTGGTGTACTAACATCTAAAGTATTTGGTGTAGTTGAAGCATTAGGAGGATTCGATATCACTGGAGTGGGGAACAACCAAACTGGTAATTCGATGGTGAGTCCCGGAAGACTCAGTGTGGCAATGTATGGAGGACCAAAGTTTCCAAAAGAAGGAAAAATATAAGGTTCCCCAGGAGAAGGGGTTCCTCCATTGGTACTCTCAGGATTGGATGCCATTAACACTGACTCGACCTAAGGTCCACTAAGTAACACAACCAACACATGCTATGAATCTGAGAAGCAAACAATCAAACAAAACCTTCCCACAATGAAACCACTAGTTGGTGATGAAATCCAACATCGCGAGATCAAAATAGGAAGAGGTAGAGATAGAGTGGGTGGATTAGTTACATTGACGAACTGCTTAACGAACTTACACCTTGGTGCAGGTTTCCACGTAGTAATTGTGGATTTACCCTCCAAGGAGCTCGAGTGAGTTTGACCAATGTCTGTTCCAGGTACAGTGAGACTTCCCTTCACCGTCACCTTGTGTGAGGCCCTAAATATTATGGCTACTAAGGTCACCAATTCACAATCAGCCCTTGGATAGGTATAGTCGATAGTCCAGTCAGAACGTATGGGTAGGATAACAAGTCCAAAATCAACTCGAGAGGCTCCCACACATAATCGTGGGTATACCCTTAAGTGACCCCCAATATACGATCTGACTACAACAAATAGTCAAACCACAGAGGGATAATCTCTATAGCTCTCCCGAACATGACCTCGTGCGTAACCCCTATGTGAGAGGGGGATCCTAGAAATCCTATACGACAATTGGATTTTCTCTCCCTATCGCAAGATGCTAAGTTTGTTTGATGGCTTTGGAAAGTTGTCCTTTCAACCTATTCCAAATCCCTACACCTTAAAGAAATTTATCTTTGCTAACAAAGATGTAAAAAGTATTATAAATTTTTGTTAAGCATTGATTTTAGTGGATGTTGTTTACTCAAAGGTGTATGAGAGTGAAAACTAATGACATTGTGACTTAGTTCCCAAAAGATGCATAAGAAATGATAAGCAATCTTTTCTTTCAATGAATGTCTAGTTAAGGGAAGGAGAAGGATTTTTCTTTCAGTTTCAAACACTAAGATGCAATGACCTCATGCAATAGTCCTTAATAAGGAATCCAATACAATTCTAAAATGTTTATATGTGACTGATAACCAGTAGATGTAAAGCTTCCTATGCTAATCAAACTTCAAGAGTTTTGAGATTCAAGCAATCTGGAAGCAAACTTCACATAAACAAAAAAACACCCTTGTTGTGATCAAACAAGAAACAAAAAATCAAAAACTCAAAAGGAAGGAAAAATAACTTGGACAAGATGACACAAATATTAGAAAGAAAAGTACAAAATACCTTTGAAACTCCTTACAAAGTTTTCACTCACTTAGATAAACGAGAAGAAAATGACAAATTGAATCTAAATCTTTAAGGACAAAGAGTTATTGCAAAGTAAGGGCAAATGTCAAAAAATCTAAACAAAAGAGGATGAATTCTCAGAAAGTAGGTGTTGAAGGCCAATGACAAAGATGTACTAAGGATGCAAGGACTCCTGAGTCAAAGCCAAAATCAAGAAACAACATCAGAAGATGAAAAAATTTGAAGAATTTCTCACAAAAAGGGGGCAACGCTCTGGTGTAAGGGGCACCAGAGAGTTTCAACACTTTGTGTAAGGCTAATGGGGAGTGATAGTACTCTGACAACAACAGAGGGGGAGCGCTCTTCTCTCAAAACTCAGAAAACCAAAAAATCAAGCAAACTCAGTCAATCAAATTGAAAATGATGAGATCAAGAGCCAATCAATCAGATATAAGAATCAAAGAGACAGTATGGAGAAGGTCAAATGAGTGGGAAAAGGGTTAAAACAAGATCTGGGAAAGGAAACAAAAATCAGAGCTCCTCCCCAATGGAGTCTCCAATTTCTGTTACAGGTGAATCCTATTGCAGACAAGCAGATTCCCTCTTGGTCTCTAGACTCCTAAGGCCAAGACAAAAATTTCTTAACATGAACACTGACATCCTTTTAGATCTAATCAAGCTAATATATGAAGGAGAAGAAGAAATATATGTACCTTATTAACAACGTTTGTCCTTGCAAAGTCCAGGCTGAGCTTATGAAGGAAATTTGGATGTTGAAGAGCTGATGGATTGGATAAGGTCCATGGATAAGTATTTCAAATATGAAGATGTCGATGAGGAGAAGAAGGTGAGACTTGATGTCACTAGGTTGAAAGGACATGCAACACTATGGTGGGATGAACTGTAGGCTGATAGATGAAGAAAAGGTAAGAAAAATATTAAGAGTTGGGATAGAAGGGTAGCCATGATGAAGGCTAAGTTCATGCCCAAGGATTATCAGATAAATCTATTCAAGAAGATGAAGAACCTGAGACAGAAAGGAATGTCAGTGAAAGAGTACACATAAGAGTTTTACAAGCTGAACATCATGACTGGACAGAGGGAGAGATGAAGAGAAAGTTTCCAGATACATAAATGGCCTAAGATATGAGATCCAGGATGAAATCAACATGATGTCGGTGAGGACAGTAGAAGAGGAATATCAATATGCACTTAAAGCAGAGGAGAAGTTGGCCAAAAAACAAAGCCAACGAAGGATATTGTAGAAGCCCGAATAGAGGTAAAGGAGTTTCCCATGATAAGGCACATAAGACCAAGGGTGAGGATGAGAAAACCCATAGTCACTCAGAAAGAGGAGGAAGCTCCATAGGGAGACAACCTGGTGGAAGAAATTATTTTTCCAAAGGAAGAGGAAGAAGCAAAGGAGAAGAGATAAGATGTTATATCTGTGGAAAACTAGGACACAAGTCTTGGGAATGTCCCTAGAAAAAAAAAGTATGAGGTGAAGCTCACATTTCAGAAGCACAAAAAATGAATGTTGAAGTAGAAGGTGCAGAAGATGGAAAATATCTGATGCCGAGGAAAGTTTTCTTGAAGCCAGAACGAGAAGTTGAAAAACCAGTGCAGAGGAACAGTTTGTTTAGGACAACTTGCAAGACTAAAGACATAGTATGCAAGGTGATAATTGACAATGGGAGAATTGACAATATAGTATCCACAAAGATGGTGGAGAAACTGGAGCTGGAGAAAACTACACATCCAAATCCATATAAGATCTCATGGTTGCAAAAAGGTCACTAGGTAATGGTAACTAAACAATGTCTTGTTGAATTTAAAATAGGTGGATATAGAGATGAGATTATGTGTGATGTAATTCCCATGGATGTATGTCATGTTTTATTGGAAAGTCCATGGCAGCTTGACATGAATGTCATTCATGATGGGAGAAGGAACACTTACACTTTGGAAAAGAATGGTAGAACACACATGTTGCTTCCAATAGAAGAGAAGAAAGTAAACGAAGAAGACAACACAGGCATAATTATCATGAGTGGGAAGGAAATCCTGAGTGAAGTCAAGAAGGAATAAGAGATGCAGTTTGTTGTGGTGAGGAAACCCAGAGTTTTCCTTACAAGTACTTCTATGGATGATTTGCTTGAAGAAGTTCACGATTTGTTGGAGAATTTTGCTGACATAGTAGTGGATGAGTTTCCTAACTCATTGCCACCCATCAGAAGTATCATCCATAAAATTGAATTAATACCAAGAGAAAGTCTACCAAACAAAGCATCATACAGATTGACACCTCAAGAGAATGAGGAGGTAAAGAAACAAGTACATGAATTATTAGACAAGGGTTTGGTCAGAGAAAGCTTGAGTGCATGCATAGTACCAACTGTGTTGAGTCCAAAGAAGAATGGAGGATGGAGAATGTGTACAGACTCAAGAGCCATAAACAAGATCACCATCAGGTACCAATTTCCTTTGCCTAGGATGGATGACTTAATGGATTGCTTAAGTGGAGTTATTTTTTTTTCAAAGATAGATTTGAAAAGTGGATATCACCTGAGAAGAACAGGAGAAGGTGATGAGTGGAAAACAATATTTAAGATGAATGAAGGGTTGTATGCATGGCTTCTTATGCCATTTGGCTAAACAAATGACCCAAGTACTTTTATGAGACTAATGAATGAAGTATTGAAGGATTTCATTGGTAATTTTTTGATTGTATATCTGGATGATATATTAGTATTCAGTAAAAATGAAGAAGAACATTTGAGACATATGACATTAGTGATGACGAGACTAGAGTAGGAGAAGTTGTTGATAAATCTGAAGAAGTCCTCTTTTATGAGGACATAACTCATTTACTTGGGTTTTTTGATCTCTTCAAATGAATTGAAGATGGATCTCAAGAAGGTCAGAGCAATCAAAGAATGGCCATCGCCAAGAAGTATGTTTGAGTTGAGAAGCTTCCATGGATTATCAAGTTTCTATAGGAATTTCATTAGGAATTTTAGTGGAATTTGTGCACCAATGATGGATATAGTGAAGAAGAGACACAAGTCTTTTAAATGGACAGAAGAAGCTGAGAAAAGTTTCAATATATTGAAGGAGAAGATAACAAAATGACCAATTCTGGTCTTGCCAAACTTCATGAAGACATTTCAAGTAAGGTGTGATGCGAGTGGAGTTGCAATTGGATCAGTTTTGAGCCAAGATAATAGGCATGTTGCATATTTCAGTGAGAAGTTGAATGAGATTAAGGGAAAGTACTCCACATATGATAAAGAAGTTTATGCCATAATTCAAGCCTTGAAGAAATGGAGGCACTACCTTGTTCCAAAGGAATTTGTCTTGTATAGCGATAACCAAGCTTTACAATTCATAACTAGACAGGAGAAGTTAAACTAGAGACATGCTAAGTGGATAAAGTTCATGCAAAATTTCACTTTTATCATTAAAGATATTTCTGGTAATGCTAAAAAAGTTGTTGATGCATTGAGAAGGAGATGCCTGATTCTGTAGGAATTTTAGGTCAAGACCTTAGGGTTTGAACACATTAAGGGGATGTATTGTAATGAACCTGATTTCAAAGAAGCATATGAAGCATGTGAAAATCCTGTGCTCAGAGACAGAAGTCAGTGGACATAATATATGACTCAAGATGGATTGATGTTTAAAGGTTTCCAATTGTGCATACCAAAGTGTTCAATGAGAGAGAATTTGCTGAAGGAAAAACATAGTGGGGGCCTAGTAGGACATTTCGGTCATGACAAGATGTTTGCACAATTGAACAATTCATACTATTGGCTAGATATGAGAGTAGAGGTGAAAAAGTTTGTAAACAAATGTAAGATTTTCCAGTATGCAAAAGGAAAGAAATGAAACACTGAATTGTATCAGACATTGCCTATTCTAGATAGGCCTTGGGATGCAATAAACATGGATTTTGTGTTGGGATTTCCACATAAACAAAGGGAAAGTGATTCAATATTTGTGGTAGTTAATAGATTTTTGAAGATGGCACACTTTATCCCATGCTAGACTACAAATGATGCAACACACATTGCAAATTTGTTTTTCAAGGAAGTTGTGAGACTTCATGGGATGCCCAAAAGTATTGTCTCAGATAGGGACACTAAATTTGTTGGTCATTTTGGGAGAATGTTATGGAAGAATTTAGGGACATAATTGTCTTTTAGTTCAACATATCACCCTCAAACAAATGGACAAACATAGGTGGTAAATCAAAGCTTGGGAATTTTTTTGAGAAGTTTGGTCATTGAACATCATAGCCAGTGGGATCAAATTCTGTCACAAGTAAAGTTTGCATATAATGACTCATCAAACATAAGTACAGGAAAAACCCAATTCTAGAAAGTGTATGGGATGATGCCAAGGGGGGTATTAGAATTGCGAGATGTGGAGCATAGTGAATTCAGAAGCACTGGAGAAGAAGACTTCACTGCAGAGATGCAAAAGCTTCATAATCAGATCAAGGAGTAGTTGTAGGACAACAATGCAGAGTATAAACATAGATTTGATCAACACATAAGAGAAATTTAATTTTAAGGGGAGATTGGACATATAACAAGATGAAGTTGAAGAAGATTGGACCATGTAAGATCCGAAGAAAATTTGGTAACAATGCTTATGATATAGAGTTTCCAGAGGATGTGGGAATATCACCCATATTAACATTTCAAACTTGTATCCTTACAGGGAAGATGACACAAAAATATCAGAAGATAAAGAGAAGATTCAGTGGGAGAAGAAGATGCCTGTAGTAGAAAAGACACAGATGGGGAAGATCGTTGATCAGAGGATTGACAAGAAGACCAAGATGAATACCTATTTCAAATATTTGGTCGAGTGGAAGGGACACCCGATAGAAGATGCCAATTGGGTAAGTGAAGCTGATGTCTAGAAGCATGGAAGGTTAGTGTAGGAGCTCATGGAAATGAGTCCATGAATTTTTTGCCCAGAGTAGTATGATGCAGGAGCATTGCCAGGAAATCCACATGGGATGACAACACAATGCCTAGCACACCTTTTGAGTAAAATTTTAAATTTTGAAAGATGGGGTATCTCAGAGAACTTATGAGTAAATGATGAATCAAAGAAGTTTTAATGGTCGAAGGTTGAACGATCGCATCAAACTAGGAGAGATCAGATCATCCTTGAGTTATTTGATTTTTGTGTGGATCTGAACATTCACCTTAAATTGTCTGTCATAGACGTTTATTGTAATAGGACTAAGTAACTGTAATATTTTACTTCAATCAGATAGGTAGTTGGAGGGAACCCTAGAGGAACTCTTGTATAAATAGATGCATTGTATGCCTGAATAAGGCGGCTGCAAATTAGTAGGAGATAGTGTAACTGAATGTGAGTTTTTATCAGGCTGTAGCCATTTACATTTGAATGAATATAACATAGGGATATTGACCCAATGCATGGTGTTGCTACTGTTTATAGTTTCCATGTTATTTTCTGTTTTCATGAATGAATGAGTTATGTTATTGAGTATATGAAACTATGAAGCATTTGGATAAGTTTCAATTGTTTCTCTTCGTTGAGTTCATGCAAGGTATGCATACAGTCCACAAGGAGTGATTTTGCATAGTCTATTTTGGCTCGGAAGGTCAGAAGAGATAGCATGAAACTTCCATTATTAAAGAGTGAAAAGGGACTGTTGCAAGGCATGCACAGTTGTCCGCAAGAAGCTAAGTCTTGCGTAAGAATCTATTAAGCCCTAATATTGGCCCATTACCCATTAATTGGAGCACATTAGATTAGTAATGTTATTTTATTTATGTCGGCTTTAGGCCATTAGTTATAATTATACATCCTAGTCTCCTATATATACCAAGGAGACATTTTCATTTTGAATCATCTTGTACTTGAAC
>JZKD02S1968568.1:42399-64452 GCA_000966675.3 Picea glauca | reverse complement strand
CACTTTGGGTAGACTCACCTTTTCTAGGTGGGGGAAGGATCTGGCTACTACTACTAATACGACTATGGAACCTAGGGGAGAAGGGGGTGTATCCTGTGAGTTGCATACTTCCAGGATTTAGGGAGATTGAGATTGGAGATAGCTCACTAGGAGCGATCCTGGATACACTGGTTCCTTCTTACAGAGAGACTTTGTCCCCTACACCGATCCCTACTTACCAGGGGAGGTCAGTAGTTAGAAGAGAAGGGCCTAGTGGAGATACTAGGTTGGCATAAAGGACTAGGGAGGATACAAGGAAGGAATTTTCCTGGTCGAGGGGCTTGGGCTTTGAGATCTCCCATATTAAAACTATGAGTGCTCGCAAAAAAGTACAAACTTGTTCCACTTCTTCTGATATGAATTTTAGCAACATCTCTGATAATGGGGTGCTTAGAGGCATGAAATCCCTAGCCAGTGAAAAATCATGATTTTTCTCTCCTTAAATATAACTAATCCAAATATTATTTTCATGCAAAAAAACTTTGGTAGATGAGAAGAAAAATTATGGATACCATTGGTACTGCTCAAGAATGTTTACATAGCATTAAGTTGAAAAAATTAAAGGCATTGATTTTAAAGCTTGACCTAAAGAAGGCATATGAATGTATTAATTGGGACTTTTTAAGATTGACCTTATTACAAACATGATTTGGGATTTTGACCACCAAGTGGATAATGAGTTGTGTGATCAGTGCACATATGCAGTTTTAATAAATGGGGAGACCACTCATTTTTTCCAGAGTGGCAGAGATTCGAGACAAGGATGTCCTTTATATCCTCAGCTGTTTATTTTAGTGATGGAAAGACTCAGTTTGCTTCTAAAGAAAGGTCAGGCTGAAGGGAAGCTAATGAGTGTCAAGGTCTCCAGATTAATCAAGATTATCCATATTTTTTTTTTGGATGATGTACTTATTATGAATAGGGATTTGATTCAGGAATGGAAGGAGATTGACGATATTCTAAAAATCTTCTGCAGAGCGACGAGCATGATGGCAAACTTGTAAAAGTCAACTTTTCATCATTATGGAATTCAAGGGGAGATATTAGAAATTTCAAAGAAATATTCCCTTACAACTTTGTTGACCTATATGAAGGTTTTATATATCTTGGCTACTTTCTTAAGTCCGATAAGTATAAGGCTGAAGATTGGCAATAGTTAATTGAAAAATTTGAAAAAAGGATTGGTCATTGGTGTAATTGGTGGTTATCTTTAGGTGGTCACTATGTACTTATTAAAGAAGCCCTTGAATTGAAACATGTTTATTTGATGGCATTGGCTAATATCTTGGTTTATGTTCTCAACAAGATCAGACAATTAGTATTCACCTTCCTTTGGTCGTGTAGTAGTGATAAACATCGGCTTCATCTTTCCATATGGGAGAACATTGCAAAACCTAAGATTTTTGGCGGTTAGGGTTTAAGGAACATTTTTCATTTTAATAGATCGCTTGAAGCTAACTCTCTATGGCGACTGTTGATGAAGGATGGCATTTGGCATAGGGTCATAAAATAAAAAATACCTCCCTTACTTCTCAGTGTCTACCTAGCTAAGATTAGCCACTCAAAGAATGTGTTATCACATTAACTTGTCAGAGTCTTGTGGGTTTGTGGTTTCTACCTAAGGCTGCATTTTTTCCTTGTCTCTCTCTTTTTCGTAGACCTAAGTCTCAATTCCCCCCCCCCTTCAACTTGTAAAATCATTTTCTTTTGCTCCCCCCTCTGTGTTTAAAGTTCCCTGGTCTCCCTGTTTTCCCAAGCCCTCAGCCAATTGTCCAAGTATTTATTTTCACAGGCCATAGCCATAAGCACGAAGCGAAACACTTAGAGCAGTCTAATATGGAATCGAATCAAGCGAGTGGGCAAGATCAATTTTCAAGGGCTGGGATTCCATGAGGAGTTTAGATCGACGGTTCACGGGTATTCAAAATATGAAAGTTGCCCGAGGTTTAATGCCGAGGTAAAATCCCAAGATCTAAGGTCGAGAAAAGGTTTAATCTGGGTCGTATATCTCATTAGGGGAGATCAACGGTGAATAATAATCGTGGGAATCAAGAGTTCAAAACATTGTTAAAGTTGTTCAAAAAAAATCCAAACCCCCGAAACTCGAAATCAACAGGAGTCGTCCGATCCAGCAGGACGCATGGCACCAGATCTGATAAGTCGCGATTTCGCGAGTCAGAGGTTTGGGCATTGACGCAGACCCCCCTGCCCTAGGGCTGAGATCCGCACATGCTCTTCACTAAAGCCACGCCAAAGGTTAATCAAACCCTTTGTTTAAGCCCAAAGGACTTTGGGTTTCGGTAGTTGGAAAGTCCTGATGTATTTCCAAAGCTCTTGGCAAATGATGAAATGGGAATTGTCAATGAAGGTTGATCGATCCAACGCGACGAGCACATGCCACCTATTACCCACTAGTTTCGAATTTCGGGACTTTGAGTGAACAACCTACACTCGTTCCTCTTCCCTTGTGATTTCCTGAACTCTAAAATTTTGCCTTTCGCGAGATCGACGGTCATGAGCCATCCTCTATCTAACGGCTCCGATATTTTTGGTATTCCGCGAACCGGGAGTTTGAAACTCTCGACTCCAAAATCACTGTCTCCTCTACTTCCCGAACCCTGAAATGCCGAAATGCCAAAATGGCTCAATGACAATTAGCCCCAGACCAAATCTCGGTCCATGTAACTGCTTCCTCTGTGACCATAGCCCTACTCCAAAGACATGTTGCATTTCATGAATTTGGGGTTTTCAATGCTAAGTGCCATGGCTCCTTGTCATTGGATTTGCTGAAATGTCGAAAACTGAAATGCCGAAATTCTGAAATTCAACTCCAAAGGGGAATCAACAGCTCTTGCTGCTTCTCATCCAATAGTCGCTATTCCTCCTGAGCTTCTGAATGATAAAAGACACTCAACCTTAGCCTTCTCAGAGATATGTGAGATCCAATGGTCCACGGGATTTTGCACTTCTTCCATGAAGAAATTTCACCGTTCGTTCACTCTTCTTCGAGGATCTCTGGACAAAATGACTTGGCGTCCTTCCACTTGAACTTGACTTCTGCAAGGTGATTTCGATCTCTGCCTCCCTTTGAACACTTCCAAGGTTCTATCCCTCCTGAGCTCTCACTTGTAACCTCAATCCCCCAAAAGGAATCCTGCTCGCACTCCTTGCGACAATTTTCAAATAACCTTTGGTTATTTGAGTCTTCGAACCTGTGCACTCTTTGCAACAGTAGTTCTTCAACCTTCACCATAGTTGATAAGTTCTAAGGCTTCAACTAGCCTGTGCACACCTTGCATGACTCTGTGCCTTTCCTGTACTTCTGCTGGTTATGAGAACAACAATATCTCTCTTGAGCTTTCTGAGATAAACCTTAGATCCTCGTCAATGCACACCTTGTGGACGTTCACTGCACTCTTTTGCAGGAATTCTCAGGAAGAGAAACAATTTAAACTCATTCTTCTCCTCTCTCAAACTTCATACAGTCAACATGAAATCATATACCTGACACAACATTGAAACAAATGCATAACAGAGAAAATAAGACAATTGTAAACATGCCATTTAACAAATGTAAATAGTAAGCATCATAACACCATGAAAATTGAGTCAAAGATTTATATATTAACTCAA
Source organism: Picea glauca (assembly GCA_000966675.3). Classification (NCBI taxonomy): domain Eukaryota; kingdom Viridiplantae; phylum Streptophyta; class Pinopsida; order Pinales; family Pinaceae; genus Picea; species Picea glauca. The sequence goes on along the minus strand of JZKD02S1968568.1, from coordinate 60,780 downwards.
GTGCTCCTGTACATGGGTTCTTCTCTACAGTTCTCTACTACAGTTCTACAACTTATGAAATCTCTAAAATCATAATGTTCCTGTTACAATGATACAAGGGTGAGGGTGTCTATATCCATTTTCCCTCCTACGCTTCTAAACTGTCTAATCTATTAAATCAAATCTACCTACTTTCATTAAACAAACTTAAATGCCTATTACATCTGGCAGATGAGAATAATTTCTCCAGATCTGTTCATATCTCCAAGACATAAATGTAAGTAATCTTCTCCTAGCTATTACATTAATGCTTCAGATTTCAAAATTCAAAACGTTTTCATTAAAATGTGTCCTTTTTGTATCCGCACGTTCAACTGTTCCTTTGACTAGGCGCATGCTTTGGCTTTCTATGATGCTCCTGCATCATACTCCCTCACTTGAATTTTTTTTTGAACTCTTGTTCATGAGCTCTTGCACGGCCTGCCCATGCTTTTGAATTGCTGCTTCATCCTTCCAACTGACATCTTCAACTGGATGTCCTTTCCACTTGACCAAGTATTCAAAATACTCTTTTCTCCTGGTCTTTTTACTAATCCTTTTGTCAATTATGCCTTCCATCTGTGGCTTTTTAGCTACATGCATTTGTTTTGTCCATTGAACCTCTTTCTGTTCCTCCTCTTCTCTTGCTTCTTCATCTCTATAAGGTTATAAATCCACAACATTGAATATCGGTGAGATTCTGACCCCATCAGGTAATTCAATCTCATATGCGTTCACCCCAAATTTCCTTATGACCTTTCATTGTCCAATCTTTTTCATCTTCATCTTATTATACGTTCCCCTTGGGAACCTCTCTTTCCTTAGATGCAGAAGAATCAGATCACCAACTTCAAATTGAAGTTCTCGCCTGTGTTGATCTTCTCTCTGCTTGTATTCTTGACTTGAACTCTGCAATCGCTCCTTAACTCGGTTGTGGAGCTCCTTCATTCCTTCTGCAAAGTCCTTTGCACTAGCACTCCTGAATTCATTTTGTTCCGAATCTTTCAATTCAAAAACTCCCCTTGGATGCATTCCATATACAATCTGGAATGGACTCTACCCTGTGCTTCTATTGAGTGAATCATTGTCAATGAATTCCCCCTGTGGCAGAATGTGATCCCATTGACTGTGGCATTCAGTCACTAAGCTTCTTAACAAATCTACCAATCTCCTGTTCACGACTTCTGTCTGTCCATCCGTCTGAGGATGATATGTTGAGCTAAAAGACAAACTTGTCCCCAACTTCTTCCATAAGGTCCTCTAAAAATTCCCTACGAACTTGGTATCTCGATCAGACACGATACTCCTTGGAAAACCGTAAAGTCTGATGAATTACTTGAAAAATAGGTTCACAATATGAGTTGCGTCGCTGGTTTTCTAGAATGGTATGAAATGTGCCATCTTTGAAAATTCGTCGACTACCACAAAGATTGAATCATATCCTCTCTGTGTCCTTGGCAGTCCCAATACAAAATCCATGCTCACTGCGTTACACGGCCTTGCAGGTATGGGTAATGGTTGGTATAACCCTGTGCTGACAAATTCTGCACCTGTCCACAAATTTCTTGACATATGTCCTCATCCCTGGCCAAAAATATGAGCCATTCAACTTTGACAACATCTTTTCATGACCAAAATGTCCGACCAATCCTCCACTGTGTTTTCCCTTCAGAAAATTCTCCCTCATGGAGCATTTTGGAATACATGGCTGATTTCACCTGAACAATAATCCATCCTGGATCATATATTCAGTCCATTGGCTTCTATCCCTGAGACATGGATTCTTAGATGCCTCATATGCCTCCTTGAAGTCTGGATCATCCCTATACATTTCTTTAAGGTTATCAAAACCCAATGTCTTGACTCTGAATTCCTGCATAAGCAAACATTTCTTGCTCAAAGCATCAACAACTTTGTTAGCAGTTCCAAAAATATGCTTAATCACAAAAGTAAAATTCTACATGAATTCAACTCATTTAGCATGTTTTTGGTTCAACTTCTCCTATCGACTCACGAATTGTAAAGCATGATTATCGCTGTACAAAACAAACTCCTTGGGAACCAAATAGTGTCTCCATTTCTTCAGTGCTTGTATGACTGCATAGAATTATTTGTCATATGTGGAGCACTTAATCTTTGCTTACTTTAGTTTTTCACTGAAATATGCGATCGACCTGTCATCTTGGCTCAACACCACTCCAATTGAAAATCCACTCATGCCACACCTGACCTGGAATGTCTTGCTAAAATCCAGTAAAACCATAATTGGTTGCTCAATGATCTTCTTCTTCAGTAGGTTGAAGCTCTTCTCTGCTTCTTTTGTCCAGTAAAAAGATTTATGTCTTTTCTTCACCATATCCATCATCGACATGATAATTCCATTGAATTTTCAGATGAATTTCTTGTAGAGGCTAGCCAAACCATGGAAGCTTCAAACATCAAACACGCTCTTCGACGATGGCCAATTGTTAATCACCTTTATCTTTTCCGGATCCATTTTGAATTCATTTGCAGAGATAACAAAACCCAAATAAATGAGTCATGTCCTCATAAATGATGATTTCTTCATATTAATCAACAATTTCTCCTTTTGTAATCTCCTCATTACTGCAACTAGATGTTTTAAGTGTTCAGCTTTTGTCTTGCTGAAAATTAATATATCATCAAGATATATAATGCCGAATTTCCCTATGAAATCCTTCAGGACTTCGTTCATCAACCTCATGAAAGTACTGGGCACATTCGTTAAGCCAAATGGCATGACAAGACATTCATATAGCCCCTCATTCATCTTGAATGCTATCTTCCATTCATCACCTTCTCTCATTCGAATTTGATGATACCCGCTTTTCAAATCAATCTTTGAAAAAAACTTTGCTCCACTCTAGCAATCCATCAAGTCGTCTATCCTTGGCAATGGAAATTTGTATCTGATGGTAATATTATTGATTTCCTTTGAGTCAATACACATTCTCCAACCTTCGTCTTTCTTTGGGCTGAGCACTGTCAGAATAGTGCATGGACTCAAGCTCTCTCAAATCAATCCTTTGTCCATGAAGCCCTGTACCTGTCTCTTAACTTCTTCATTTTCATGTAGCTTCAACCTATACGCGGATTTGTTTGGCAAGCTAGCTCCAGGTATAAGATCAATATGATGGCTTATACTCCTGATAGGTGGCAACGAACATGGTAGTTCGTCCACTACTATATCAGAAAACTCTCCCACCAAATCCTGGATTTCTTCTGGTAAATCATCTATTGTCGTACTAGTTAAAACAATTTTGGGCTTCCTAACCACAATAAATTGCGTGTCTTCCTTCTTCTTAACCTCATTAAGAAGTTCCTTCCCACTCATGAGAAGTACAATGTTGCTCATCTCTATTTTCATTTCTTTATCCTTAATCGACAACAACATGTGAGTCCTACCATTTTTTTCCAGGGTGTACGTGTTATATCTCCCATCATGGACTACGTTTCTATCATATTGCCATGGTATACCCAACAATAGATGACAAAAATCCATGGGAATGACATCACATAATATTTCATCTTTATATTCTCCTATTTTAAATTAAACTAAACATTGTCTAGTGACATTTACCTGATGTCCTTTTTGTAGCCATAAAACTCTGTATGGGCTTGGATGTACAACAGTCTCCAGCTCTAGATTTTCTACCATCTTTGTAGATATGAGATTATCTGTGCTACTGCTGTCCACTATGACCTTGCATACCCTATCCTTAGTTTTGCAAGCAGTCCGAAAGAAACTATTTCTTTGGGCTGGGTTCTCTGCCTCCTTCTCAGGCTCCAAGAGAACTTTCCTCATCATCAAAGATCTTCCGCCCTCAGCGTATTCTGCCTCAACATTTCATACTTGAGCTTTGACAATGTGAGTTTCAACACCATATTTCTTCTTATCTGAACACTCATAGGATTTATGTCCTATTTTTCCGCAGAGAAATCATTTCACTTCCCCTCCTCTACCTCTTCCTCTTCCTCTGGCTCGAGGAAAAGTATTTCTATCAGCATACTGCCTTCCTTGTGAGATTCCTCCTCTCTCAGGTTGAGGTTTCTTCCCCTCTTCTTTAGGTTTATGAGTTCTATCTTGGGAAATTGTTTTTCCTCTGGCTTGACGTCTACCTCGGCCTCTTTGACCTTGCTTCCGGCTCAGCTTCTCTTCAGCTTTTAGAGCTATCTGATAAGCATATTCCACATTTCGAATGGTCATCATGTTCATCTCATCTTGAATGTCATATCACAGACCATTCATGTACCTAACAAATTTTTCATCATCGCTTTCCCGATGACCTGCTCTGATGTTTATCTTGTAGAATTCTTTAGTGTATTCTTTCACTGACATTAGCTTCTGTCTCAAATTCTGCATCCTCTGAAACATAGTGATTTGATAATCTCTGGGTATAAATTTGGCTTTCATCTTTGCAACCATTCTATCCTAGCTTTTTATTTTTTGCTTGCCCTTGCAGCGTCTGTCAGCCTGCAGTTCATCCCACCATAGTGCTGCATGCCCTTTAAGCCTAGTAACGGAATGTTTGACGTTCTTGTCTTCCTCGACATCCTCGTAGTCGAAGTATTTTTCTAGAGCTCTAATCCAGTCTAGAATCTCTTCAACATCCAAGTTTCCCTCATACACTGGAATGTCCATTTTTTCCCTAGCATCTATCCTTGCAACAACCCTGAATAGGCGTTCTTCTGCAACATCTTTGAATGCAAATTCTTCTCCTTCATTTTCAGCTTCATTTTCACTTTCAGCCTCGCTGATATCCCCAACATTGATTGTGCGCCTCTGTGATGTCTCCATAGAATCAAGTCTGACACGTAATTCACGCATTTCTCTTTCCACTACACAGGATCTTCAGTAAAACCATGCCAAGGGTTAATCAAATACTTTGTTTAATCCCAAAGGACTTCGAGTTTCGGGAGTTGGAGAGTCCTGATGTATTTCCACAGCTCTTAGCAAATGCTGAAATGCAAATTGTCAATGAAGGTTGAAAACTCCAACGCGATGAGCACATGCCACCTATTACCGACTAGTTTCGGCTTGCAGGACTTCGAGCGAACAACCTACAATCGTCCCTCTTCCCTTGTAATTTCCCAAACTATGAAATTTCACCTTGGTGAGATCGACGGTCGTGATCCCTCCTTGATCTAACGGCTCCGATCTTTTCAGGATTCTGCGAACCAGGAGTTTGAAACTCTTGACTCCAAAATCACCGTCTCCTCTACTTCCCGAACCTCAAAATGCCGAAATGCCAAAATGGATCAATAATGATTATCCCCAGACCAAATGTCGGTCCATGTAACTGCTTCCTCCGTGACCACAACCCTACTCCAAAAGACACATCTCATTTCACGACTTCTAGGTTTTCAATGCTAAGTGCCCCGACTCCTTGTCATCGGATTTGTCGAAATGATGAACCACGAAATGCCGAAATTATGAAATTCCACTCCAAAGGGGAATCAACAGCTCCTGTTGCTTCTCATCCAACAGTCGCTACTCCTCCTGAGATTCTGAACGCTAAAAGGCACTCAGCCTCAACCTTCTCACAGATCTGTAAGATCCAACGGTCCATGGGATTTTTCACTTCTTCCACAAAGAAATTTCACCATTCGTTCACTCTTCTTCGAGGATCTTTGGCTAAAATGACTTGGAATCCTTCCACTTGAACTTGACTTATGCGGGGTAAGTTTGATCTCTGCCTCCCTTTGAACACTTCCAAGGTGCTATCCCTCTTGATCTCTCACTTGCAACCTCAAGCCCCCAAAAGGAATCCTGCTCGCACTCCTTGCGACAATTTTCAAACAACCTCTAGTTATTTGAGTCTTCGACCCTATGCACTCTTTGCAATAGTATTCCTTCAACCTTCACCTTAGTTTATAAGTTCCAAGGCTTCAACCAGCTTGTGCACACCTTGCACGACTGTGTGCCTCTCTTGTACTTCTGCTGGTTATGAGAACAATGATATCTCTCCTGAGCTTTCTGAGATAAACCTTAGATCCTCATCAACGCACACCTTGCGGACATTCACTGCACTCTTTTGCAGGAATTCTCAAGAAGAGAAACAATTAAAACTCATTCTTCTCCTCTCTCAGACTTCATACACTCAACATGAAATCATATACCCGACACAACATTGAAACAAATGCATAACAGAGAAAATAAGACAACTGTAAACATGCCATTTAACAAATGTAAACAATAAGCATCATAACACCATGAAAATTGAGTCAAAGCTTTATATATTAACTCAAGTGCTTCTGTACATGGGTTCTTCTCTACAGTTCTCTGCTATAGTTCTACAACTTATGAAATCTCTAAAATCATATTGTTCCTGTTACAATGATACAAGGGTGAGGGTGTCTGTATCCGTTTTCCCTCCTACACTTCTAAACTGTCTAATGTATTAAATGAAATCTACATACTTTCATTAAACAGACTTAAATGCCTATTACATTTGGCAGACAAGAATAATTTCTCTAGATCTGTTCATATCTCCAAGACATAAATGTAAGTACACTTCTCCTAGCTATTGCATTAATGCTTCAGATTTCAAAATTCAAAACATTTTCATAAAAACGTGTCCTTTTTGCATCTGCACGTTCATTTGTTCCTTTGACTAGGCACCTGCTTTGGCTTTCTACGATGCTCCTGCATCATACTCCCTTGCCTGAAAATTTTCATGAACTCGTATTCATGAGCTCTTGGATGGTCTACCTATGCTTTTGAATTGCTGCTTCATCCTCCCAACTGGCATCTTCAACTGGATGTCCTTTGCACTAGACTAAGTATTCAAAATACTCTTTTCTCCTGGTCTTTTTGCTAATCCTTTTGTCAATTATGCCTTCCATCTGTGGCTTTTCAGCTACAAGCATTTTTTTTGTCCATTGAACCTCTTTCTATTCCTCCTCTGCTCTTGTTTCTTCATCTCTGTAAGGGTATAAATCCGCAACATTGAATATCGGTGACATTCCAACCCCATTAGGTAATTCAATATCATATGCGTTTGCCCCAAATTTCCTTATGACCTTGCACGGTCCAATCTTTTTCATCTTCAACTTATTACACATTCCCCTTGGGAACCTCTCCTTCCTCAGATGAAGAAGAATCAGATCACCAACTTCAAATTGAAGTTCTTTCCTGTGTTGATCTACTCTTCGCTTGTATTCTTGACTTGAACTCTGCAATCGCTCCTTAACTCGGCTGTGGATCTCCTTCATTCCTTCTGCAAAGTACTCTGTAGTAGCACTCTTGAATTCATTTTGTTCCGAATCTTTCAATTTAGAAACTCCCCTTGGTTGCATTCCATATACAATCTGGAATGGACTCTTCCCTATGCTTCTATTGAGTGAATCATTATAAGCGAATTCCGGCTATGGTAGAATGTGATCCCATTGAGTGTGGTGTTCAGTCACTAAGCTTCTTAACAAATCTCCCAAGCTCCTATTCACGATTTCTGTCTGTCCATCCGTTTGAGGATGATATGCTGAGCTAAAAGAAAAACTTGTTGCCAAATTCTTCCATAAGGTCCCCCATAAATTCCCTATGAACTTGGTATCTCGATCAGACATGATAATCCTTGGCAAATTGTGAAGTCTGGTGACTTCCTTGAAAAACAGGTTCGGAATATGAGTTGTGTCGCTGGTTTTCTGGCATGGTATGAAATGTGACATCTTTGAAAATCTTTCGACTACCAAAAATATTGAATCATATCCTCTCTATTTCCTTGGCAGTCCCAATACAAAATCCTTGCTCACTGCATCCTACATCCTTTCAGGTACGGGTAATGGTTGGTATAACCCTGTGTTCTGCCTTTTTCCTTTTGTGTGCTGACAAATTTTGCACCTGTCCACAAATTTCTTGACATCTGTGCTCATCCCTAGCCAAAAATATGAGCCATTCAACTTTGAGAACGTCTTGTCATGACCGAAATGTCCAGCGAATCCTCCACTGTGTTTTTCCTTCAACAAATTCTCCCTCATGTAGTATTTTGGAATACATAGCTGATTTCCCCTGAACAATAATCCATCCTGGATCATATATTCAGTCCATTGGCTTCTATCCCTGAGAGTTGGATTCTCAGATGCCTCATATGCCTCCTTGAAGTCTGGATCATCCCTATACATTTCTTTAAGGTTATCAAAACCCAAATTCTTGACTCTGAATTCCTGCATATGAAAACATTTCCTTCTCAAAGCATCAACAACTTTGTTAGCAGTTCCATAAATATGCTTAATCACAAAAGTAAAATTCTGCATGAGTTCAAACCATTTAGCATGTTTTTGGTTCAACTTCTCCTTTCGAGTCACAAATTGTAAAGCGTGATTATCGCTGTACAAAACAAACTCCTTGGGAACCAAATAGTGTCTCCATTTCTTCAGTGCTTGTATGAATGCATAGAATTCTTTGTCATATGTGGAGTACTTAATCTTCGCTTCATTCAGTTTTTCACTAAAATATGCGATCGCCCTGTCGTCTTAGCTCAAGACCACTCCAATTGCAAATCCACTCATTTCACACCTGACCTGGAATGTCTTGCTAAAATCCGGTAAAACCAGAATTGGTTGCTCAGTGATATTCTTCTTCAGCAGGTTGAAGCTCTTCTCTGCTTCTTCTGTCCAGTGAAAAGATTTATGTCTTTTCTTCATCGTATCCATCATCGACGTGCTAATTTCGCTGAAGTTTCAGATGAATTTCTTGTAGAAGCTAGCCAAACCATGGATGCTTCGAAACATCAAACACACTCTTCGGTGATGGCCAATTCTTAATCACCTTTATCTTTTTTGGATCCATTTTTAATTCATTTTGCAGAGATAACAAAACCCAAATAAATGAGTTCTTTCCTCATAACTTACTATTTGTTCATATTAATCAACAATTTCTCCTGTTGTAATCTCCTCATCACTGCAACTAGATGTTTTAAGTGTTCTGATTCTGTCTTGTTGAAAATTAAGATATCGTCAAGATATACAATGACGAATTTCCCTATGAAATCCTTCAGGACTTCATTCATCAACCTCATGAAAGTACTGGGCACATTCGTTAAGCCAAATGGCATGACAATCCATTCATACAACCCCTCATTCATCTTGAATGCTATCTTCCATTGATCACCTTCTCTCATTCAAATTTGATGATACCCGCTTTTCAAATCAATCTTTGAAAAAATATTTGCTCCACTCAAGCAATCCCTCAAGTCATCCAGCCTTGGCAATGGAAATCTGTATCTGATGGTAATCTTATTGATTTCCCTTGAGTCTATACACATTCTCCATCTTTCATCTTTCTTTGGGCCGAGCACTATCGGAACAACCCATGGACTCAATCTCTCTTGAATCAATCCTTTGTCCATTAAGTCCTAGACCTGTCTCTTAACTTATTCATTTTCCTGCGGCGTCAACCTATACGCGGATTTGTTCGACAAGCTGGATCTAGGTATAATATCGATATGATGGCTTATACTTCTGATAGGTGGCAGTGAACACAATACTTCATCCACTACTATATCAACAAACTCTCCCAGCAACTCCTGGATTTCTTCTGGTAAATCATCTATTCTCGTACTGGTCAAAACAATTTTGGGCTTCCTAACCGCAATAAATTGTGTGTCTTCCTTCTTCTTAACCTCATTAAGAAGTTCCTTCCCACTCATGAGAAGTACAATCTTGCTCATCTCTGTTTTCACTTATTTATCCTTAATCGACAGCAACATGTGAGTCCTACCATTTTTTTCCAGGGTGTACGTGTTCTTTCTCCCATCATAGACAACGTTTCTGTCATATTTCCATGGTCTACCCAACAATAGATGACAAACATCCATGGGAATGACATCACATAATATTTCATCTTTATATCCTCATATTTTAAATTCAACTAAACATTGTTTAGTGACATTTGATGTCCTTTTTGTAGCCATGAAACTCTGTATGGGCTTGGATGTACAACAGTCTCCAACTCCAACTTTTCTACCATATCTGTAGATACAAGATTGTCTGTGCTACCGCTGTCCACTATGACCTTGCATACCCTATCCTTAGTTTTGCAGGTAGTTCGAAACAAACTGTTTCTTTGGGCTGGGTTCTCTGCCTCCTTCTCCGGCTTCAAGAGAAATTTCCTCATCATCAAAGATCTTCCACCCTTAACATTCCATTCTTGAGCTTCAGCAATGTGAGTTTCACCACCATCTTTCTTCTTATCTGGACACTCATAGGATTTATGTTCAATTTTTCCACAGAAAAAGCATTTCACTTCACCTCCTCTACCTCTTCCTCTTCCTCTGGCTCGAGGAAAATTATTTCTATCGTCATACTGCCTTCCTTGTGAGCTTCCTCCTCTCTCAGGTTGAGGTTTCTTCCCTTCTTCTTTAGGTTTTTGATTTCTGTCTTGGGAAATTATTTTGCCTCTGGATTGACTTCTACCTCGGCCTCTTTGACCTTGATTCCGGCTCAGCTTCTCTTCATCTTTTAGAGATATATGATAAGCATATTCCACATTTCGAATGGTCATCATGCTCATCTCATATTGAATGTCATATCACATACCATTCATGTACCTGGCAACTTTTTCATCATCGCTTTCCCAATGACCTTCTCTAATGTTTATCCTGTAGAATTCTTCAATGTATTCTTTCATTGACATCAACTTCTGTCTCAGATTCTGCATCCTCTGAAACATAGTGATTTGATAATCCCAGGTATAAATTTGGCTTTCATCTTTGCAACCATTCTATCTCATCTTTTGATTTTTTGCTTGCCCTTCAGCGTCTGTCAGCCTGCAGTTCATGCCACCATAGTGATGCATGCCCTTTAAGCCTAGTAATGACATGTTTGACTTTCTTGTCTTCCTCGACATCCTCGTAGTCGAAGTATTTGTCTAGAGCTCTAAATTTCACCTTTGGTGAGATCGACGGTCATGAGCCCTCCTCTATCTAACGGCTCCGATCTTTTCAGGATTCTACAAACCAGGAGTTTGAAACTCTCGACTCCAAAATCACTGTCTCCTCTACTTCTCGAACCCCAAAATGCCGAAATGCCAAAATGGCTCAACGACGATTAGCCCCAGACCAAATTTAGGTCCATGTAACTTCTTCCTCGATGACCACAACCCTACTCCAAATACATGTCACGTTTCACGACTTCCAGGTTTTCAATGCTAAGTGCCCCGAATCCCTATCATCGGATTTGCCAAAATGCCGAACCCCGAAATGTCGAAATTCTAAAATTCCACTCCAAAGGGGAATCAACGGCTCCTGTTGCTTCTCATCCAATAGTCGCTACTCCTCCTGAGATTCTGAATGCTAAAAGGGACTCATCCTTAGCCTTCTCACAGATCTACGAGATCCAGTGGTCCATGGGATTTTTCACTTCTTCCACGAAGAAATTTCACCATTCGTTCACTCTTCTTCGAGGATCTCTGGCCAAAATGACTTGGCATCCTTCCACCTAAACTTGACTTCTGTGGGGTGATTTCAATATCTACCTCCCTTTGAACACTTCCAAGGTGCTATCCCTCTTGATCTCTCACTTGCAACCTCAAGCCCCCAAAAGGAATCCTGTTCGCACTCCTTGTGACAATTTTCAAATAACCTCTAATTATTTGAGTCTTCGACCCTATGCACTCTTTGCAACAACAGTCCTTCAACCTTCACCTTAGTTGATAAGTTCTAAGGCTTCAACCAACCTGCGCACACCTTGCATGACTATGTGCCTCTCTTGTACTTCTGCTAGTTATGAGAACAACGATATCTCTCCTGAGCTTTCTGAGATAAACCTTAGATCCTCGTCAACGCACACCTTGCGGACATTCACTGCACTCTTTTGCAGGAATTCTCAAGAAGAGAAACAATTGAAACTCATTCTTCTCCTCTCTCAGAATTCATACACTCAACATGAAATCATATACCCAACACAACATTGAAACAAATGCATAACAGAGAAAATAAGACAACTGTAAACATGCCATTTAACAAATGTAAACAATAAGCATCATAACACCATGAAAATTGAGTCAAAGCTTTATATATTAACTCAAGTGCTTCTGTACATGGGTTCTTCTCTACAGTTCTCTGCTATAGTTCTACAACTTATGAAATCTCTAAAATCATATTGTTCCTGTTACAATGATACAAGGGTGAGGGTGTCTGTATCCGTTTTCCTTCCTACGCTTCTAAACTGTCTAATCTATTAAATCAAATCTACCTACTTTCATTAAACAGACTTAAATGCCTATTACATTCGGCAGATGAAAATAATTTCTTTAGATCTTTTCATATCTCCAAGACATAAATGTAAGTATGCTTCTCCTAGCTATTACATCAATGCTTCATATTTCAAAATTCAAAACGTTTTCATAAAAATGTGTCCTTTTTGCATCCACGCATTCATTTGTTCCTTTGACTAGGCGCATGCTTTGGATTTCTATGATGATCCTGCATCATACTCCCTCACTTGAAAATTTTTGTGAACTCCTATTCATGAGCTCTTGCACAGTCTGCATATGCTTTTGAATTGCTGCTTCATCCTCCCAACTGGCATCTTCAATTGGATGTCCTTTCCACTTGACCAAGTATTCAAAATACTCATTTCTCCTGGTCTTTTTGCTAATCCTTTTGTCAATTATGCCTTCCATCTGTGGCTTTTCAGCTATAGGAATTTGTTTTTTCCATTGAAACTCTTTCTGTTCCTCCTCTACTCCTGCTTCTTCATCTCTGTAAGGGTATAAATCTGCAAAATTGAATATCGGTGAGATTCCGACCCCATCAGGTAATTCAATCTCATATGCGTTTGCCCCAAATTTCCTTATGACCTTGCAGGGTCCAATAGTTTTCATCTTCATCTTATTATACGTTCCCCTTGGGAACCTCTCCTTCCTTAGATGCAAAAGAATTAGATCACCAACTTCAAATTGAAGTTCTCACCTGTGTTGATCTTCTCTTCGTTTGTATTCTTGACTTGAACTCTGCAATCACTCCTTAACTCAGCTGTGGAGCTCCTTCATTCCTTCTGCAAAGTCCTCCGTACTAGCACTCCTAAATTCATTTTGTTCTGAATCTTTCAATTCAGAAACTCCCCTTGGCTGCATTCCATATACAATCTAGAATGGACTCTTCCCTGTGCTTCTATTGAGTGAATCATTGTAAGAGAATTCCTCCTGTGGCAGAATGTGATCCCATTGACTGTGGTGTCCAGTCACTAATCTTCTTAACAAATCTCCCAAGCTCCTGTTCACTATTTCTGTCTGTCCATCCGTCTGAGGATGATATGATGAGCTAAAAGACAAACTTGTCCCCAACTTCTTCCATAAGGTCCTTCATAAATTCCCTACGAACTTGGTATCTTGATTAGATACGATACTCCTTGGCAAACTGTGAAGTCTGACGACTTCCTTGAAAAACAGGTTCGCAATATGAGTTGCGTCGCTGGTTTTCTGGCATGGTATGAAATGTGCCATCTTTGAAAATCTATCAACTACCACAAAGATTGAATCATATCCTCTCTATGTCCTTGGCAGTCCCAATACAAAATCCATGCTCACTGCGTCCCATGGAATTTCAGGTATGGGTAATGGTTGGTATAACCCTGTGTTCTGCCTTTTTCCTTTGATGTGCTGACAAATTTTGCACCTGTCCACAAATTTCTTGACATATGTGCTCATCCCTAGCCAAAAATATGAGCCATTCAACTTTGAGAACGTCTTGTCATGACCGAAATGTCCAACCAATCCTCCACTGTGTTTTTCCTTCAACAAATTCTCCCTCATGGAGCATTTTGGAATACAGGGATGATTTCCCTGAACAATAATCCATCCTGGATCATATATGCACTCCATTGGCTTCTATCCCTGAGAGCTAGATTCTCAGATGCCTCATATACCTCCTTGATGTCTAGATCATCCCTATACATTTATTTAAGGTTATCAAAACCCAATGTCTTGACTCTGAATTCCTGCATAAGAAAACATTTCCTGCTCAAAGCATCAACAACTTTGTTAGTTGTTCCAGAAATATGCTTAATCACAAAAGTAAAATTCTTCATGAATTCAACCCATTTAGCATGTTTTTGGTTCAACTTCTCCTGTCGAGTCACGAATTGTAAAGTGTGATTATCACTGTACAAAACAAACTCCTTGAGAACCAAATAGTGTCTCCATTTCTTCAGTGCTTGTATGAATGAATAGAATTCTTTGTCATATGTGGAGTACTTAATCTTCGCTTCATTCAGTTTTTCACTGAAATATGCGATCGACTTGTCATCTTGGCTCAAGACCGCTCCAATTGCAAATCCACCAATGTCACACCTGACTTGGAATGTCTTGCTAAAATTCGGTAAAACTAGAATTGGTTGCTCAGTGATAGCTCAGTGATATTCTTCTTCAGCAGGTTGAAGCTGTTCTCTGCTTCTTCTGTCCAGTGAAAAGATTTATGTCTTTTCTTCACCGTATCCATCATCGGCGTGCTAATTTCATTGAATTTTCAGATGAATTTCTTGTAGAAGCTAGCCAAACCATGGATGCTTCGAAACATCAAACACACTCTTCGGTGATGGCCAATTCTTAATCACCTTTATCTTTTTCAGATCCATTTTTAATTCATTTGCAGAGATAAAAAACCCAAATAAATGAGTTATGTCCTCATAAATGATGATTTCTTCATATTAATCAGCAATTTCTCCTGTTGTAATCTCCTCATCACTGCAACTAGATGTTTTAAGTGTTCTGCTTTTGTCTTGCTGAAAATTAAGATATCGTCAAGATATACAATGACGAATTTCCCTATGAAATCCTTCAGGACTTCATTCATCAACCTCATGAAAGTACTTGGGTGAATTTGTTAAGCCAAATGGCATGACAAGCCATTCATACAACCCCTCATTCGTCTTGAATAATGTCTTCCATTCATCACCTTCTCTCATTCGAATTTTATGATATGATGATACCTGCTTTTCAAATCAATCTTTGAAAAAAACATTGCTCCACTCAAGCAATCCATCAAGTCGTCCATCCTTGGCAATGGAAATCTGTATCTGATGGTAATCTTATTGATTTCCCTTGAGTCTATAGACATTCTCCAACCTCCATCTTTCTTTGGGCTGAGCATTGTCGGAACAACCCATGGACTCAATCTCTCTCAAATCAATCCTTTGTCCATAATGTCCTAGACTTGTCTCTTAACTTATTCATTTTCCTGCGGTGCCAACCTATATGCAGCTTTGTTCGACAAGTTGGCTCCATGTATAATATCGACATGATGGCTTATACTTCTGATAGGTGGCAATGAACACGATAGTTCATCCACTACTATATCAACAAACTCTCCAAGCAACTCTTGGATTTCTTCTGGTAAATCATCTATTCTCGTACTGGTCAAAACAATGTTGGGCTTCCTAACCACAATAAATTGTGTGTCTTCCTTCTTCTTAACCTCATTAAGAAGTTCCTTCCCACTCATGAGACTACGATGTTGCTCATCTCTGTTTTCACTTATTTATCCTTAATCGGCAGCAACATGTGAGTCCTACCATTTTTTTCCAGGGTGTATGTGTTCTTTCTCCCATCATGGACTACGTTTCTGTCATATTGCCATGGTCTACCCAACAATAGATGACAAACATCCATGGGAATGAAAACACATAATATTTCATCTTTATATCCTCATATTTTAAATTCAACTAAACATTGTTTAGTGACATTTGATGTCCTTTTTGTAGCCACGAAACTCTTTATGGGCTTGGATGTACAACAGTCTCCAACTCCGGATTTTCTACCATCTCTATAGATACGAGATTGTCTGTGCTACCACTGTCCACTATGACCTTGCATACCCTATCCTTAGTTTTGCGAGTAGTTAGAAACAAACTATTTCTTTGGGCTGGGTTCTCTGCCTCCTTCTCCATCTTCAAGAGAACTTTCCTCATCATCAAAGATCTTCCGCCTTCAACATCTTCTTCCTCAACATTCCATCCTTGAGCTTCGACAATGTGAGTTTCACCACCATCTTTCTTCTTATCTGGACACTCATAGGATTTATGTCCGATTTTTCCACAGACAAAGCATTTCACTTCCCCTCCTCTACCTCTTCCTCTTTCTCTGGCTCAAGGAAAATTATTTCTATCAACATACTACCTTGCTTGTGAGCTTCCTCCTCTCTCAGGTTGAGGTTTCTTCCCCTATTCTTTAGGTTTCTGAGTTTTGTCTTGGGAAATTATTTTGCCTCTGGATTGACTTCTACCTCAACCTCTTTGACCTTGCTTCCGGCTCAGCTTCTCTTCAGCTTTCAGATCTATCTGATAAGCATATTCCACATTTCCAATGGTCATCATGTTCATCTCATCTTGAATGTCATATTGCAGACCATTCATGTACCTAACAACTT
Organism: Picea glauca; assembly: GCA_000966675.3. Taxonomy (NCBI): domain Eukaryota; kingdom Viridiplantae; phylum Streptophyta; class Pinopsida; order Pinales; family Pinaceae; genus Picea; species Picea glauca. Next base: position 44,377 of record JZKD02S1968568.1, on the reverse strand, counting down.
TTTCATCATCACTTTCTTGATGACTTGCTCTGATGTTTATCCTGTAGAATTTTTCAGTGTATTCTTTCACTGACATTAGCTTCTGTCTCAAATTCTACATCCTCCGAAACAAAGTGATTTGATAATCCCTGGGTATAAATTTGGCTTTCATCTTTGCAACCATTCTATCCCAATTTTTGATTTTTTGCTTGCCCTTGCAACGTCTGTCAGCCTGCGGTTCATCCCACCATAGTGCTGCATGCCCTTTAAGCCTAGTAATGACATGTTTGACGTTCTTGTCTTCCTCGACATCCTTGTAGTCGAAGTATTTGTCTAGAGCTCTAATCCAGTCTAGAATCTCTTCAACATCCAAGTTTCCCTCATACACCGGAATGTCCATTTTTTCCCTAGCATCTATCCTTGCAGCAACCCTGAATAGGCGTTCTTTTGCAACATCTTCTACTGCAACTTCTTCTCCTTCGTTTTCAGCTTCATTTTCACTTTCATCCTCGCTGATATCCCCAACATCGACTGTGTGCCTCTGTGCTGTCTCTATAGCATCAAGTCTGGTATGTAATTCATGCATTTCTCTTTCCACTGCTGGATCAGGCATTTGCCTATCTCTTCTTCTCGACAGCATGGCTAAAATTTTTTCCTTGTTTCTCTCTGCTACAGAAAGCAAAGAATTTGTTTTGGACTATGATACCACAACTGATGCATACCCCCCTGCCCTTGGGCCAAGATCCGCGCAGGATCTTCACTAAAACCACGCGAAGGGTTAATCAAACCCTTTGTTTAAGCCCAAAGGACTTCGAGTTTCAGGAGTTGGAGATTACCGATGTATTTCCACAACTCTTAGAAAATGTCGAAATGTGAATTGTCAACGAAGGTTGACCGCTCCAATGCGACAAGCACATGCCACCTGTTACCCACTAGTTTCATCTTTCAGGACTTCAAGCGAACAACCTACAGTCGTCCCTCTTCCCTTGTGATTTCCCAAACTCTGAAATTTCACCTTTGGTGAGATCAATGGTCATGATCCCTCCTCGATCTAACAACTCCCATATTTTCGGTATTCTGCGAATCGGGAGTTTGAAACTCTCGACTCCAAAATCACTGTCTCCTCTACTTCCCGAACTCCAAAATGCCGAAATGCCGAAATGGCTCAACGACGATTAGCCCCATACCAAATCTTGGTCCATGTAACTGCTTCCTCCGTTACCACAACCCTACTCCAAAGGCAAGTCGCGTTTTGCAACTTCAGGGTTTTCAATGCTAAGTGCCCCGACTCCTTCTCATTGGATTTGCCGAAATGCTGAACCCTGAAATGCCGAAATTTCGAAATTCCACTCCAAAGGGGAATCAACGGCTGCTGTTGCTTCTCATCCAACAGTCGCTACTCCTCTTGAGCTTCTAAATTCTAAAAGGAACTTAGCCTTAGCCTTCTCATAGATCTGCGAGATCCAATGGTCCACAGGATTTCGCACTTCTTCCACGAAGAAATTTCACCGTTCGTTCACTCTTCTTCGAGGATCTCTGGCCAAAATGACTTGGCATCCTTCCACTTGAACTTGAATTCTGTGGGGTGATTTCAATCTCTGCCTCCCTTTGAACACTTCCAAGGTTCTATCCCTCCTGAGCTCTCACTTACAACCTCAAGCCCCCAAAAAGAATCCTGCTTGCACTCCTTGCGGAAATTTTAAAATAACCTCTGGTTATTTAAGTCTTCGACCCTGTGCACTCTTTGTAATAGTAGTCCTTCAACCTTCACCTTAGTTGATAAGTTCTAAGGCTTCAACCAGCCTGCGCACACCTTGCACGAATCTGTGCCTCTCCTGTACTTCTTCTGGTTATGAGAACAACGATATCTCTCCTGAGCTTTCTGAGATAAACCTTAGATCCTCGTCGACGCACACCTTGTGGACGTTCACTGCACTCTTTTGCAGGAATTCTCAGGAAGAGAACCAATTGAAACTCATTCTTCTCCTCTCTCAGACTT
>JZKD02S1968568.1:25391-36087 GCA_000966675.3 Picea glauca | reverse complement strand
ACCTCTAATGCAATCCAGAGGTGACTTCTAGTGCTAACATAATGACATCTTCTTCTCAGACCTGGAAATTTTTATTAAAGTCTTTACATCTTATAACTCATTGGTTGAGTTGGAGTCCTGGGTCAGGTCATTCAGTTTTAATAGGTAAATATATGATACTGGGACTGGGAAACACCTCTCTTCTTTCAAAAGGACTCTTAAATTCTTTGAATCCGAGAAACATATGCTTTCTTTTTCAGGATAGAGAAAATATTTGACTAGGAACAATGTGCTCTCAATGGAAAGAAAGTGACGATATTGGTCTCACTGGAGATCTGGAAAAGGAATGGGACTCTTTTTGTAAGGCTTTAATTGGATCCGGGGTACAGTTACAGTAAAACCTAAAGAGCTAAAATGGATCGGGGGTGATAATTCATGTACTCTTTCTGTCAAAAATGTTTATTGTGACTTAGCATAAAAATATGGGAACAGTCTATTGGAGGTTGGAGGAGAAAACCGCGGACCTGGGTTTTAGCACTCAAAATAAAATTACTCATTTGGTTATCTGTGGAAAAAAAGATACTTACAAGGGATAATTTATAATGTAAAGGATGGGAAGGGCCTAGTATATGTGTTTTATGTTTAAAGAATACAGAGACAGTTAAGCATCTGTTGGTCAACTTCTATTTAACTCAATAAGTATGGCACAAGATTATAAGAGGGATAAATTTAAGGAATGTATGGGAAGGGACTACACTGAATGATTGCTATGAAAGTTTGATAAAGTAGGTGCCTAAGTATTCTACTCTTCCCTCCATTGTTAGTTGGCATGTTTGGTTGGAACGTAATAAGGTAATATTTGAAAATGGGAGTCCTTCTATCTATTCAATTGTATACAAGTCACTTGGATGAATTGATAGACATTTAGATTCTCTGAAAGTGTCAACTACCCAATCCTTTAAGTCACCATCCCTCGAAATGTTTATAGTAGGCTAGGTCGATGGAGCAACACATTCAAATTGTCAACAGAGTGGAGCAAGTGGCATGATTAGGATCAATGATCAAATTTATTTTAAATGGACTTTCAACTGTGCTCCAGGCACAAATACTAGGGAAAAATTATTAGGAGTTTTGGAAACTCTTATTTTGGCATCTCGATTGCAAATCTATGATATTCAGGTTCTTGGAGACTCTAGAATAATTATTGAATGGTTGAAATACAAAGGGAAATTGCATGTAATTTCTTTAGATTGTTGGAAGGATAGAATCATACATCTCAGCAGAACATTCCGATCAATCAACTACTCACACATTTACAAAGACTTTAACAAGGATGCATACATCCTATCCAAGAAGGAACTCCATATGCAAGAAGGAAAGATAAATTATAACCAATGGGAAGAAGGAAATGAGGGCCTTTCTTTGTTCTTAAATCTCTATTATATCACCTTTGAAGAAAATATTATCTCTTTTTTTGGGTCGAATCTGCCAAAATCATTAGAGATAGATGATATTTTTGGTTTCGCTATTTTTGGATGATCATGTGGGGATAATTTATGGAGCTTTGATGATATTTTTTTCCATACTTCATACAACCCGTGTGTTGGTACTGGTGATTATAATCTCTTATTGTCATGGACAATTGTAGTTGTTTGGACAAGTAGTTTTGCCTGTGTACACAATTATATATAATATAATGAGTAAATTTCTGTTGGAAAAAAAAATATTGTCAAGCAACAAAGTGTAGGTATTGGCTTTATTTCAAAGGTTTGAGATTTTTCATGAAAGTTTTATCAAAAGTGTTATAATAATTGGGGATTTGGCATCATTTATCAAATTGATGTTCAATGTTTCATTTTCAAGTTATCATTAGATGGAAAATTTTCATGTTAAAGGAATATATGTTATGTACTTTTATAATCTCTTTTGAATTGAATCACATAGACACTATGTGCTAACATAAGCATAAACATACAAAGTGTGAAAATAATTTTGAATGCAGTCTTGGTAGATTGTCAAGCAATAAAGTGCAGGTATTGGATTTATTTCAAAGACTTGGTATTTTTCATTAAAGTTGTATCAAACGTTTTATAGTAATTGGGGATTTGGAATTAGTTATCAAATTGATGTTCAATGTTTCATTTCCAAGTTATGGGGCCAATGTGACCACTCACCTAGATTATGATGCATTAAGAACATACCCCATACCTAAGATTCATTAAGATCAAAATATGGGTGGTCAACCTCCTCCATACCTAAGACGATGAAAGTGCATTACCTTCATGGACCCTCACACACTAAACATTTAATGTGGGAGCATGTTCTTCAATTGCACTTAGATTTGAGTTTTATTGCATGTGAAATAAAGGATTTTGCTTAAGGTTTGCAATATGGGGAAACTTTGTGGATTATTTCTCAGTCTTGAGACAAGTTTTGGTTCACTTACATAGGATTATAGTTTGGTATCATGGAATCCTACTTCAATTGGACATGTTTGGTAGTTTTGTGGCTTTGGTTCCCTTAGACCTATTTGGTGGTTTATGTAGAAATTTAAATGAAAAAATCAACAAGACTAAATTATGTCATACACTAAGAAAAATAGAGATAAATGTCTTCTATGAACTTTGAAATGTCTAAAACCACATTCAGAAATTACCATAAGTAGAAATACACATTGTGAATCAATTTTGCAGTAGAATAAACACAATGAGCAACAACCATTCAACTCAGAAAAACTCAAAAATTTAGGTAAATTCCAGGGAAAACCCCAATGTGGGGAAACCCAATGAGAGAGAGAATTTATTATCTTCAAGAAAGATATATCATAAGCAACAATGCATTTAAAGCCAATAGAAGTAACTTACAACACCCAACAGTCCCAAATTTCTCCCTCGATTTCCATGCCCAAAAAATACGTACTTTTGTATGGATTTTCCCTTTTTCAGCACCTCAAAATATGTGCCAACTAACAATTGTATGTACAACAAAAAAAAACTTCCCTCTTCACCAACATAAAATACTAGAAACGTTTCCTTGATTTGCATGCAACAAGATGCCTCAAAATCCATGCCCTCCCAGTTTGTTTTACGGATTGTACAGAGTGTACGGATCTGTACAGTACGACCTCTCTAACAACAGAAATTTCCACCACTCTCACAAAGAAAAATCCCTTGGGATTTGTGCCCAATCTGTCTTGGGAAATGTGCCCTCCTTGCTGCCCTTTTCCCTCTCTCAAGCTCTCTTGAAAATATCTCTCAAACTCCTCTCATTGTGTCTTGCACACTACCTGATGTATTCTCTTATAATCTGAAAGTGACCCTTCACCTTCGCCAACCCTAGATCTAATCTTGCCTTTACAAGAACAAGGGTCATGATTCATTCCCTCTAAAATAAATCACTTAAAATATTAAAGTACATTTTCACTTTATAACATAAGTTCACTTTATGAAATAAAGTCACTTTAATATTAGAAGGTACACTTTATTAAAAGGTTACTTTAATAAAACAACCACTTTATCACAAATTTATAAAAACCCATTATAAAGTCAAGTGTCTAGTAGTGTAGGTACAAGGTTATTTCCACATACAAGACACACATGTGGAGCACCTCCCGAGCTAAAAATTAACACTCCCTCTTAGCGAGGGAAGTGCCTGTTTCCTTCACCATCATCTGGTCCCATCACATTGTCCTTAGTAGGAGCTCCCTTTGAACCTGGTGCCATCCTCAACACTTGCACATAACTTGAACTATAAGATATTCTCCCGACAACCACTTTGAACCTTGAGATCCTAGGAGAATCCACTCCACCATGAGCATCGATTTGATCACACCAGTTGAGCCTCTTGTCAAAGCTCAAAAGAGACTCCCTCTCTTCTCTCGGAATGCAATAATGAATCCTTGGTCCCACAGCAGTCTCAGGAGCCTCCTGCTCCTCATCCGACGTTGATTCATATCTTGAAGGTTGTCCTCGCAACATGTACAACCTGTGCACCCAATCACCAATCAATTATTATTCCATTGGGTCTGCTCCCTCCCTTTAGATAAATACATGTCCTCTATTTAAAATTGTACAATATCCAACATCCTCTAAGGCTTAGACTAAGAGTAGGTTAACCCTCAAACTTGGAACAAACAAAACTTCATCAAGCTCCATGAATCCTCCATACATGAGTCAAAATCTAACCCTTCCAACTCCATGTATAGCTTGCGACATAACTACTTCACTCTCCACCAGTCGGCCAAGACCTGTCTCTATGATAATAATGAATACTTTCTAGATTCCCATCATGTGACAAGAGGATCCATTGTCAACAATCCATCTGTTATCACCCCCAAATCCTCCACTACTGACATTGGATACTAGAGTAACCAGAGAAAATTCCTTATCAAACTTGGTAGAAAAGTCCTCCATGGTTGTTGTAGCAGCTGTATCATGCCCCTCTTCTTCCTTCTTCTTCTTCTTCTTCTTCTTCTTAGGAGACTGAGAATCAAGGTTCTCCAACTGGTTACAACAATAACATCTGACTTTACTCAAGTCCCTCCCAAAATTTCCTTTCTTGTTTCTCTTTACAGTAAGAGAAAGATTCTCCACATATTTGTCTTCCTTTTGTCCACTACTATGATATCCCTTCCATATCTACTCATGAGTGAAATTGTCCCAGAGTGTGATCCAATCTGGAATATTCTCACGACCCACCACACACTTCACGAAGACTTCCCATTCCTTGTTGAAGCCTTTCAAGGCTATCCTCACCAACTCTAAATCCGATATGACCTCCCTAACTTCAGCCAGCTCATCTTTCACTTGAGATTCCCTAGTAATATAAGAGGACACACTCCCCCCTTACCCATCTTGGTATCATGCAACTTATCCTTCAAGTTAATCTTCCAGTTTTCATTCTTTGCCTCAAATAAGTTCTTAAGTGCATCCCACATCCCTTGGGTTTCCTTCTTCTTAGCCAAGTGTGGAATAAGGTGGTCCTTCAAACCATCCAAAATAATCCTCTTATCTTTGGCCTCCTTTACCTCATGCAAATCGAAAGAAACAAGATCCATTGTCAGAGCCACAACAACAGAACTGAAATAGTTCCAAATCTTGTTCTCCTTGAGAATAGCTGACATCTGGACCTTCCACTACAAATAGTTGAAAATGACATCCAACCAATCCTTAAATATAATGCATTCATCCATATCCCCTCTCACTGTTCAAAGGAAAAAAAAAAACAGATTTCCCCCTTCAACCCTTGCCCAAAACTCTCAGTGCTCACTGTCACTCAGAGCCCAAGCTCTCATACCATGTAGAAATTTAAATAACAAAATGAGCAAGACTAAATTTTTTCATACACTTAGCAACCTAGAGATTACTATCTTCTATAAACTCTGAAATGTCTAAACCCACATTCAGAAATTACCATATGCATAAATACACATTTCTAAAAAATTTTGCAGCGAAATAAACACAATGAACAACAACCATTCAACTCAGAAAAACTCAGAAATTTAGGCAAATGCCAACGAAAACCCCAATGTGGGGAAACCCAATGAGAGAGAGAGAGATTTTATTATCTTTATGAAAGATATATCAACAACAACAATGGATTCACAACCAAGATAAATAACTTAAACACCCAAAAATCCTAAATTTTTGCCTCTATATCCGTGCACAAAAAATCCATACTATTTTATGGATTTTCCCTCTTTTAGCACCTCAAAATTTATTCCAACTTACATTTGTATGGACGACAAAAGAAAACTTCCCTCTTCACCAACATAAAACACTAGAAAAAAAACCTCGATTTGCATCCAAAAAGCTGCCTTGAAATCTGTTCCCTCCCATCCTATTGTATAGACTTTTCATATTGTTCGGATCCATATAGTACCACCTCTCTAACAACATAAATTTATACCACTCTCACAAATAATACTCCCTTGGGATTTGTGCCAAATGTCTCTTGGGAAATGTGCCCTCTGTTGTACATGATAAGTCAACTGAGAGGAGGGGGGGGTGAATCAGTTGTATAAAATTTCTTTCATTTTATAAGAAGATTAATTATTAATAAATAAATCATGCCTTTACCATTTAACTTGCAGTAAAACATTTAACTTACAGTAAAAAATTTAACCAATAAATATACAATCACATAAATGAAACAGTGACACAATGATTTTTCATGAGGAAACCCAAAAGGGAAAAACCTCTTCTTATTATGAATGAAAGGCAAGCTCCAAATCCTCTTTACATTCTTATTTTATCTGAGATACAACCTAGATGAGGCTGCTACCTCTGTTTCTTCAACACCTACTGAATGGAAGCTACAACTCCCAGATGTACAAGCACCAACTTGTATAGGAAACTTTTACAGTCTCCCCTTGCTCCTCCCTACCACCCTAAAATCATTCTCTGTCACAAAGAACCTGAAAACCAACTCTTTATCTTCTCTGTCAAAAAATAAGCATTCAGATCCTCTTTGCACAATTCATTCTAGACGAAACCACTTAGATTCTCAATCTGTGTATGTGTTTTCATTTCTCTATTTTTTTTTTTCTCAAATTTTACAGATCCATATATTTTCGATAATCCTCTCTCTTCTTTACTTTTCTTGCAACAATCTCTTTATATATCTTCCTGTATCATCAACGCATACAATCAAACCCTCAGGCTTCAAATAACCAGTTACAATAACTGAATAACTTCCTTACAGTGATTATTATTGGCCAAGGCATCAAGACGAACAATATCCACATGATCAGTTTAAACATTTAACCAGCACTGTTCGATGAACATACATCTGTTTTAATTCTTCAACACGGAAAAACCCTTGAGTGCTTTGGTAAGCCACTTGTGCTAACCCATATTTCCATTGGCCATGATCACAGGTTAATCGAAATGCATTTCACATTTCACATTTCGACAATTCGGCAATCCTGTGTTGAAGAGTCTTAACACTTCGAGTTACGAAACCCCGAAATAGGGATTAGCTTCATGCTATCTCCTCCCTCTCACATGACCATCGGCGGTAACCACTGCCTACACCAAAAAGATATTTTGTCGTTTCACATTTTGACACTTCTGTGATGAAGTGTTTCGATACTCCAAGTCCCAATCCCCGGTATTTCGACGTTTTTCATTTCATCGTTTCGACATTTCGCATTTCGGTGTTTCGACACTTCTGTGATGAATTGTTTTGATACTCCAAGTCACGAACCCAAAATCTTCACTAAAAAGGTTTTTCGGCGTTTTGGCATATCGACATTTCGCATTTCACGATTTCGACATTTAGGTATTCCTATGGTGAAGTTTCTTGACGCTCCATGTCGCGATCCCCGAAACTCTGAAATGGAGATTGGTTGCACTAGATCCTTCCTCGAGCCTTCGTTTATGTGACCATAGGTTATGACCATGCGCTTATCCATAATCTGCTTGTGCGATTTCCCATTTCGGTATTTTTCATTTTGGAACTTTGGGACTCCTGTGATGAAGTGTCTCGACTCTTGACTCCTCCAACTCCTGGTATCCGTAACTACAAAATGGAGTCGGATCAACGGTCCATGATCTCCCTCTGATCAATGACTCATATTAAGTCATGGTTTCAGTATTTAGGCATTCGAGACTTCGTGATGTTGAATTTTTTTCTTACCATGCAAAAATATCGAAATAGAAACTCCCGGGTTCTTCACAGTTTCGTGTTTTGGTATGTCGAGAGGCATGATGATTTCTGAATTTGGAACCATCGTGCCTGTGAAAATTGATCCTGTGAAAACTAATCCACGCCTGTCCCTTTAGCATTTTCATTGAATTTACAACCACCGTGCCTGTGCAAACTGATCCACACCTATGCAAACTGATCCACGCCTGTCCCTTTAGCATTTTTAAAGTTTGACATTAATGACAAAAACAAGTTCTATGCAAACTGCAATTCCTACCAACAAACTCCCCCTTTGGCATTGATGGAAAACTTTAAATCTCTTCTCCCCCTTTTGACATCTACGACAAATAAAACACTCTCCTCAGATATTCAACTAATACAAATTCCCTCTAAACAGATGACCTGTCTTATTTGAGTCCTGCAGAGTATTTGTATCTAAGCTAGAGTCTTCTCCTTTTGATTCTTGGACCTGTTCATCTTTATCTTCAACTCTGTCCTCTGTAGCAGATTCAATATTGCTCACCTCTCTTAATGGGACTCCTTCATCAACTTTTTCTTTTCATAACTGGATGAATCCCCTTGAGCAAAGAAAAACACTTGCAAAGATGTATCATTTTAGTAGCAACTCCCCCTATCAATAATAGTCAATAAACCTGTGCAATTTGATTTTATAATGAAGCCCTTGCAATCTTTGAGAATGAAATAAAATTACAGAGGGTAAACCCCCAACTGATCCCTAAGACTATCAAATTTCATTTTAGGTAAAGGTTTAGTAAATATATATGCAATCTGATCCTTTGTGCCAACATATTCCACTTTAATAACTTTAGACATAAGATTCTCTCTTAGAAAATGAAATTTAATGGGAATGTGATTTGTTTTTGAATGCATAAAAAGATTTTTAGAAATACTAATTGCATTGGTATTATCATAGAAGATAGGTATAGGGTCATCATAATGAATATGTATATCTTGTAGCATCTGTTTCATCCATAGAATCTGAGTGCAACAAGTTGTGGTTGCTATGTATTTTGCTTCAGCAGTAGACATAGACACTGCTGGTTGTTTTTTACTTGACCAACTTACAAGACACCCTCCAAGAAAAAATGCTGCTCCACTAGTACTCTTCCTGTCATCAACACAACCTGCCCAATCAACATCAGTGAAATCATATAAATCAAGCTTATTACCTATAGGGTACCACAAACCATACTCTGCTGTCCCCTTTAGATATCTGAAAATTCTTTTGACTGCAAGTAAATGAGAAGTTTTTGGTGAAGCCTGAAACCTACCAACTTGACAAACTGCATGCATAATATCAGGTCTTGTAGCTGTAGCATAAAGAAGACTTCCAATCATAGATCGTATTCTGTCTCATCAACATCTTTAGTATCATCAAACTTTCTTAATTTACAACCAGTAACCATGGGAGTGCCAACTGGTTTAGACTCTTCCATTTGAAATTTTTTAAGCATTTCATTGATATAGTTGGTTTGATAAATGGAAATACCTTTATCATATTGAGTAATTTGCAAGCCTAAGAAAAACTTCATTTTTCCTAGCATGGACATCTCAAGCTCTTTTTGCATACTTTCAACAAACTGTTTACTGAGCCTATTATCATCACTACCAAAAATTATATCATCTACATATATCTCAACAATGATCATGCTATCATTTTATTCTTTAATATATAGATTACTATCAGTGTTAACTTTCTTGAATCCTTGCTACCTCAAGTAATTATCAAGTCTGGAATACCAAGCCCTTGGTGCTTGCTTCAACCCATACAATGCCTTTTTCAACTTGTAAACATATTGTTCTGCTTCTTGTAGCTGAAAACCATCTTGTTGTTCCATATATACTTCTTCCTCTAAATAACCATTCAAAAATGCAGACTTTACATCCATTTGGTAAACTTTAATGTGTTTAGAACCGGCATAGGCTAGAATCAGTCTAATGGATTCCATTCTTGCAACATGAGCAAAAGTTTCTCCATAATCTATTCCTTCTACCTGTGCATATCCTTTACAAACCAATCTAGCCTTGTTTCTAGTTAATTTACCTGATTCATCCATCTTATTTCTGAAAACCCATTTAGCCCCTATGACATTCTTATTCAAAGGTCTAGGAACCAATTCCCATATGTTATTCTTTTCTATTTGACTAAGTTCTTCATTCATTGCTTTCATCCAATATTCATCTTTAATTGCTTCTTCAATATTTTTGGGTTCAATTAGAGAAAGTAAAGATACATGTTAATGAATTGAGGTGGATTCTTGCCTTCTACTTCTTATTCCAACACCTGCATTTATGTCACCAATTATCTGTTCTTCAGGGTGATTTTTCTGTATTCTCTTACTTCGAGTTTTTGATGGAGTCATGCTTTTGGATGAAGTTGTGCCTTGTGTCAAAGTAGGAATTAATTGTTCACTGTCAGGAGCCTTAGTTTCTTCTGTTCCACTTACCTCATCATTCATTTTATGCTTGTCATCTATCTCATATATTTGATGATTCTTTTGTTTAGATTTAGACTTCAAAAATGAGGACTCAACAAATTTCACATCTATGGCTTCAACTATTTTTTTTAATATGAAGTTGTAACATTTATAAGCTTTCCTTGAATAGGAATATCCAACCAATATGCCTTCATCAGTTCTTGAGTCTAATTTTCCCAGATTTTTATCAATTCTTTTAATGTAACACTTACTCCCAAAGATTCTAAAATCTTTTATGTTTGCTGGTCTTCCTTTCAATAATTGATAGGGTGTCTTATCAGTATTATTTCTTAGTAAAATTCTATTCAAGATGTGTACAGCAGTGTGAACAACTTGAGGCCAAAACATGCCATTCAATTTAGACTCATTTAACATTGTTCTTGCCATTCCATAACAGTTCTATTTTTTCTTTCAACAGCACCATTTTTCTGAGGTGTTTCTGTAATAGAGAAATGTGTTTTAATTCCATTTTCATCACAGTAATTGTTAAATTCTTTTGACACAAACTCTCCTCCATTGTTTGACCTTAAACACTTAATCTTCATATCAATTTCATTTTCAGTCAATTCTTT
>JZKD02S1968568.1:0-20664 GCA_000966675.3 Picea glauca | reverse complement strand
TATAAAAGTACATAACATATATTCCTTTAACATGAAAATTTTCCATCTAATGATAACTTGAAAATGAAACATTGAACATCAATTTGATAAATGATGCCAAATCCCCAATTATTATAACACTTTTGATAAAACTTTCATGAAAAATCTCAAACCTTTGAAATAAAGCCAATACCTACACTTTGTTGCTTGACAATATTTTTTTTTCCAACAGAAATTTACTCATTATATTATATATAATTGTGTACACAGGCAAAACTACTTGTCCAAACAACTACAATTGTCCATGACAATAAGAGATTATAATCACCAGTACCAACACACGGGTTGTATGAAGTATGGAAAAAAATATCATCAAAGCTCCATAAATTATCCCCACATGATCATCCAAAAATAGCGAAACCAAAAATATCATCTATCTCTAATGATTTTGGCAGATTCGACCCAAAAAAAGAGATAATATTTTCTTCAAAGGTGATATAATAGAGATTTAAGAACAAAGAAAGGCCCTCATTTCCTTCTTCCCATTGGTTATAATTTATCTTTCCTTCTTGCATATGGAGTTCCTTCTTGGATAGGATGTATGCATCCTTGTTAAAGTCTTTGTAAATGTGTGAGTAGTTGATTGATCGGAATGTTCTGCTGAGATGTATGATTCTATCCTTCCAACAATCTAAAGAAATTACATGCAATTTCCCTTTGTATTTCAACCATTCAATAATTATTCTAGAGTCTCCAAGAACCTGAATATCATAGATTTGCAATCGAGATGCCAAAATAAGAGTTTCCAAAACTCCTAATAATTTTTCCCTAGTATTTGTGCCTGGAGCACAGTTGAAAGTCCATTTAAAATAAATTTGATCATTGATCCTAATCATGCCACTTGCTCCACTCTGTTGACAATTTGAATGTGTTGCTCCATCGACCTAGCCTACTATAAACATTTCGAGGGATGGTGACTTAAAGGATTGGGTAGTTGACACTTTCAGAGAATCTAAATGTCTATCAATTCATCCAAGTGACTTGTATACAATTGAATAGATAGAAGGACTCCCATTTTCAAATATTACCTTATTACGTTCCAACCAAACATGCCAACTAACAATGGAGGGAAGAGTAGAATACTTAGGCACCTACTTTATCAAACTTTCATAGCAATCATTCAGTGTAGTCCCTTCCCATACATTCCTTAAATTTATCCCTCTTATAATCTTGTGCCATACTTATTGAGTTAAATAGAAGTTGACCAACAGATGCTTAACTGTCTCTGTATTCTTTAAACATAAAACACATATACTAGGCCCTTCCCATCCTTTACATTATAAATTATCCCTTGTAAGTATCTTTTTTTCCACAGATAACCAAATGAGTAATTTTATTTTGAGTGCTAAAACCCAGGTCCGCGGTTTTCTCCTCCAACCTCCAATAGACTGTTCCCATATTTTTATGCTAAGTCACAATAAACATTTTTGACAGAAAGAGTACATGAATTATCACCCCCGATCCATTTTAGCTCTTTAGGTTTTACTGTAACTGTACCCCGGATCCAATTAAAGCCTTACAAAAAGAGTCCCATTCCTTTTCCAGATCTCCAGTGAGACCAATATCGTCACTTTCTTTCCATTGAGAGCACATTGTTCCTAGTCAAATATTTTCTCTATCCTGAAAAAGAAAGCATATGTTTCTCGGATTCAAAGAATTTAAGAGTCCTTTTGAAAGAAGAGAGGTGTTTCCCAGTCCCAGTATCATATATTTACCTATTAAAACTGAATGACCTGACCCAGGACTCCAACTCAACCAATGAGTTATAAGATGTAAAGACTTTAATAAAAATTTCCAGGTCTGAGAAGAAGATGTCATTATGTTAGCACTAGAAGTCACCTCTGGATTGCATTAGAGGTAATCCCAATACCCATTAGTTTTTATGTCACAATGAATGAATTTAAGGGGGGTCTAATGGACGCAAACTCAAGATAATATCACTTTAAATCAGAAAACTAGGCTGGTGTGCACTGGAAAATGAGGTCTTGATCCAACATCAGTCAGTAAGTTGTAGTAAGGGTGAGTAGGGGGTAGAAATTGAGGAGAAAATTTAAAGGCCTGCTATGGACATCAGGTCTTCCAGTAGCATAAGGAATAAAAGCTTCAAATACAAGATGCTCTTGGATCCAAAACTCCAGGAAACTGAAGACATTGTAACAATACTACAATCAAACATACATCACAATATGATCACAACAACTCGATTGGATCATACATGCTCGAGCCTTCAATATCAAAGGCAAAAGTGGTGGAAAATAAAGTTGACTGTCATTAAAAAAGAAGTCTCAAATTACAACACATAACCAGAGAACCAAAGGCTTCATTAAAACTTTATAATATGAGAACTTAGTTCAACCATCGACCATAACAAAATATCAAAATGACTCCTAAATACTCAGAACTGTCCACAACCACTAGGGGCGTGATATGACCACTGCATTCAAGGATGTCTGTCTACAAATTCTTCTGTCAGATGCAAGCTCAGATCAGTATGGGATTTGTAGGAAAATCCATTGATAGGGGAACTTTGAGCTGACAATCTGCCTCTACGTCTAGTCCTTCCATGCTTTCCATTTAAGGGGTGAGACGAGGTTTCAACCACCACTCCCTCTTTTAATTAACTACCTTCATCGGGATCGGGATGAGGCCTAACACCCATGAATGTTCCAAGTGGTTCCCACAACTTCTTAGAGTCAATACCGACATCTCAAGGCCATGAAAATATTCTACTACTGACAAAACGAGCATTTTCGTCCTTTGGTGTAGCTCCTCTTCATTGATCCATCCTGCATGTGACCTCGGGCCATGACCTAGGGCTCAAATTTTGAGCGTTTCAGGAATTCACGTTTCACGAAATTGCACCGTGCTCCATGCCCAAACCTTTGACTCATGAGACTGCGACTTCTCGGATCTGGTGCCACGCGTCCTGCTGGGTCAGACGGCTCCTGTTGATTTCGGGTTTCGGGGGTTTGGATTTTTTCCAAACAACTTTAACAATGTTTTGAACTCTCAAATCCCATGATTATTATTAATCATTGATATCCCCCAATGAGATACACGACCCATATTAAACCTTTTCTCAACCTTAGATCTTTGGCTTTTACCCCAGCATTAAACCTCCTGCAACTTTCAGATTTTGAATACCCATGAACCACCAATCTGAACTCCTCATGGAATCCCAATCATTGAAAACTTATCATGACCGCTTGCTTGATTCGATTCCATATCAAACTTATGTAATTGTTGTGCTTCGTGCTTATGGCTACGACATGCGAAAATAAATACTTGGACGACTGGCTGAGGGCTCGGGAAAACAAGGAGACCGGGGCACTTTAAACACAGAGGGGGGGGAAATGAAAATGAGTTTACAAGATGAAGGGGGGAAAAATTGAGACTTAGGTCTGCGAAAAAGAGAGAGACAGGGAAATATACAGCCTTAGGTAGAAACCACAAACCCACAAGACTATGACAAGTTCATGTGATAACATTTGGCTCCACAGGGGATGGCATGCTCCCTGCGAGCTACCAAGAACACACAGCTCTAGTGCCTTTTCTTTGAGTTATGGAGTCTCTTATTGAAAACAAAAAACTAAAACCAAAATATAACATGAGTGGTATCTATAGTGGTGGAACGTCGGTCACGGCCTAAACAAAATATTTCTTCAAAAAATGCCCATTTACAGGGCCACCAAAAACTTTGAATCCCTCCAAATTCAGTAATATATAAGTATTATTTGGAAATATGTCGGAGATTTTGAAGGGCCCAATCCACAGGGCTTCAAATTTACCATGCTTTCATTTGTCCTTCTTGGGTGCATCCCATTTGAGTACTAGATCTCCTAGGTAGAAATCCTCTTTCCTTACCTTCTTGTCAAAGGCCTGCTTGATCCTCTGTTGATGTTCATGCACTTTGTCTAGTATCTTCTCTCTAGCCTCCTGCGCTTCTAACAGATCTTGTATTCTTCTCATCATTTCATCAGGCTCCCCTTGGTTGTCTATGAATAATTTTTCCACTGGAAAGGCAAGATGAGAAGGAAATATGGCCTCAACTCCATACATAAGTTGAAAAGGAGAGACCCCAAGAGATCTCTTTGTTGTCACTATGTCGACCCACAGAGAAAATTTTAGCTTTGAATCCCATGCTTTATTGTTGTTCTCTAGCAGTCTTTGATAATTTTAATAAGGCTTTTTTTAGAGGATTCTTCCAATCCATTCCCTTGGGGGTAGTAAGGATTTGAGTGAATCGATGAAATTCCAAATTGTTCACAAAACTCTATCAACGGTTTAGCCTTGAAAGATACAACATTATCAGTGATGATTCTATTCAGAAAACCGAATATTGCTATAATGTCTTCAATAAAACCAATGATTACCATGTGAGAATCACTCCTCATGGGGACAACTTCTGTCCATTTGGTAAAGTAATCAGTGGCAGTCAAGATCCACCTGTGTTGACCACTTTAGGTAGGATGAATTTCCCCAATAAAATCCAGACCCCACTGCTGAAAGGGTCCTAAAGCTACCACATGCTTCAATGGCAAGGACTTCAGTTGTTGTTTCCCAGTGAATTTATGACATTTAACACAAGCCTTGATTTTCACACAAACATCAGTGAACAAAGTAGGACGGAAATACCCATCCCTGAGAATTTTAGAAGTTGTGGTTCTCCAAAAGTGATGTCCCCCACATAGGTTGTCATGAAAATCAAACATAATCTTTTGAGCCTCTTATGGATCTAAATAAATCAAAATCACTCCCAGAGGGTCTTTCTAGTACAAGACATGATCAATAAGGTAGTATTTAACTGCTTTGAGATTTAGAGCTCTTGTCTTTCTTTTCCCCATTCCATCAGAATGTTGTAAATTTTGCAGAAAAAATATAATATATTTGTACCAGATGCATTATGCCAATGGAGGGTTGTCCTGAGAACTTTTACCAGACAACTCAGTTGGCTGATTTTTTGAGCAAGTGTTGATGAAGTTAACCCCCAAAGCTTCGCAATTAGACTCGGCCAGTAACTTGGCTAAACCTTGGCCTTTAATTAACTTGGTGGGCTATATTTCAAGTTCAAATTCAAGGATTTTGGCAACCCACTTGCTCCTTCTTCATTCTATGTCAGGCTAAATGAAAATGTCCTTCATAGAGGTTGAAGGAACATATGTAATGATCTTTGAAGGAAGAATATAGAATCTGAAATCTTTGAGATATTTCACCAAATAATAGGCATGTTTATCCATGATATCATACTTTATCTCTGCATCTCTCAGTTCCCTACTGAAAAAGGCAATGGGCTGCTCCAACCCTTCGACATTCTTTTGCAATAAAATAGTTGCTAATGTGTCAAATGAAGCAAAGGAAAAAATCAGAAAATCCTTGGAATAATTAGGGTTGATTATCATAGGTGCCTCGGTCAATGCCTTCTTGATTTGGTTGAAAGAATCTATGTGCTCAGCAGTCCATTTTACTCTATTCCCCTTCATGAGCATAGTTGTAATATGCTTTACCAATTCAACAAAATTTGAAACAAACCTTCTTAAAAAATTAATTTTGCCAAAGAACGACTAGACTACCTTCTTGGATATGGGAAGAGACAAGGTTTGGATCGCTTCTACCCTTCTTGAATCAATTCTGACTCCCTCAGTTGATACTATATGTCCCAACAATTTTCCCTCTTTCATGGAAAATAAAGACTTCTTGGGATTTAGGGAGAGACCAAACCTTCCGAATTTCAAGAAGACCTTTCTCAAATGCTGACAATGTTCTCTATCAGACCTGGAAAACACTGTTATGTCATCCAGATAGAAGACCACAAAATTATCCCTTTCTCCAATAAAGGATATCATTGTTCATGGCCCGCTGAAAGGTTTCTTTTGCATTCATTAATCCAAAGGACATTTTGTCATACATGAATGTTCCCCAAGGATTGGTGAACATTCTCTTTTCTCTGTCTTCAGGCATGACAAATCTCTAATTGTAGCCATAAAATCCATCAATAATGGAAACCATGGATGCACCTGTCACCCTCTATGATATTTGTTCCATATTTGGCAACAGGTAATTGTCCTTCTTAGAGCTTATGTTCAAGTTCCTGAAATCGAAAAATAGTCTGATTTCGCCATTCTTCTTTCTTACTAGGACCAGGTTGGCCACCCATTCAGAATATTTCAAAGGGACAATTATTTGGGCGTCCAACAACTTCTTTACCTCCCTTTCCNACTTTGAGCTGACAATCTGCCTCTACGTCTAGTCCTTCCATGCTTTCCATTTAAGGGGTGAGACGAGGTTTCAACCACCACTCCCTCTTTTAATTAACTACCTTCATCGGGATCGCGATGAGGCCTAACACCCATGAATGTTCCAAGTGGTTCCCATGACTTCTTAGAGTCAATACCGACATCTCAAGGCCGTGAAAATATTCTACTACTGACAAAACGAGTGTTTTCGTCCTTTGGTGTAGCTCATCTTCATTGCTCCATCTTGCATGTGACCTCGGGCCATGAACTAGGGCTCAAATTCTAAGCGTTTCGGGACTTCATGTTTCAAGAAATTGCACTGTGCTCCATGCCCAAACCTTTGACTCATGAGACTGCAACTTCTTGGATCTGGTGCCACGCGTCCTGCTGGATCAGACGGCTCCTGCTGATTTCAGGTTTCGGGGGTTTGGATTTTTTCCGAACAACTTTAACAATGTTTTGAACTCCCAAATCCCATGATTATTATTCACCGTTGATCTCCCCTAATGAGATATACGACCCAGGTTAAACCTTTTCTCAACCTTATATCTCGGGCTTTTACCCCGGCATTAAACCTCGGGCAACTTTTAGATTTTGAATACCCATGAACCACCGATCTAAACTCCTCATGGAATCCCAACCATTGAAAACTTATCATGCACGCTTGCTTGATTCGATTCCATATCAGACTTATCTAAGTGTTGTTCTTCGTGCTTATGGCTACGACATGCAAAAATAAATACTTGGACGACTGGCTGAGGGCTCGGGAAAACAAGGAGACCGGGGCACTTTAAACACAGAGGGGGGGGGGAAATGAAAATGAGTTTACAAGATGAAGGGGAAAAAACTTGAGACTTAGGTCTACGAAAAAGAGAGAGACAAGGAAATATGCAGCCTTAGGTAGAAACCACAAACCCACAAGACTCTGACAAGTTCATGTGATAACATTTGGCTCCACAGGGGATGGCATGCTCCCTGCGAGCTACCAAGAACACACAGCTCCAGTGCCTTTTCTTTGAGTTATGGAGTCTCTTATTGAAAACAAAAAACTAAAACCAAAATATAACATGAGTGGTATCTATAGTGGTGGAACATCGATCACGGCCTAAACAAAATATTTCTTCAAAAAATGCCCATTTACAGGGCCACCAAAAACTTCGAATCCCTCCAAATTCAGCAATCTATAAGTATTATTTGGAAATATGTCGGATATTTTGAAGGGCCCAATCCACAGGGCTTCAAATTTACCATGCTTTCATTTTTTCTTCTTGGGTGCATCCCATTTGAGTAGATCTCCTAGGTAGAAATCCTCTTTCCTTACCTTCTTGTCAAAGGCCTGCTTGATCCTCTGTTGATGTTCATGCACTTTGTCCAGTATCTTCTCTCTAGCCTGCTGCACTTCTAACAGATCTTGTATTCTTCTCATCATTTCATCAAGCTCCTCTTGGTTGTCTTGGAATAATTTTTCCACTGGCAAGGCAAGATGAGAAGGAAAGATGGCCTCAACTCCATACATAAGTTGAAAAGGAGAGACCCTAAGAGATCTCTTTGTTGTCACTATGTCGACCCACAGAGAAAATTTGAGCTTTGAATCCCATGCTTTATTGTTGCGCTCTAGCAGTCTTTGATAATTTTTATAAGGCTTTTGTTAGAGGATTCTTCCAATCCATTCCAATGGGGGTAGTAAGGATTTGAGTGAATCGGTGAAATTCCAAATTGTTCACAAAACTTGATCAACGGTTTTGCCTTGAAATATACAACATTATCGGTGATGATTCTATTCGGACAACCGAATATTGCTATAATGTCTTCAATAAAACCAATGATTACCATGTGAGAATCACTCCTCATGGGGACAACTTCTATCCATTTGGTAAAGTAATCAGTGGCAGTCAAGATCCACCTGTGTTGATCACTTGAGGCAGGATGAATTTCCTCAATAAAATCCAGACCCCACTGCTAAAAGGGTCCTAAAGCTACCACATGCTTCAATGGAAAGGACTTTAGTTGTTGTTTCCCAGTGAATTTATGACATTTAACACAAGCCCTGATTTTCACACAAACATCAGTGAGCAAAGTAGGCCAGAAATACCCATCCCTGAGAATTTTATAAGATGTGGTTCTCCAAAAGTGATGTCCCCCACATAGGTTGTCATGAAAATCAAACATAATCTTTTGAGCCTTTTGTGGATCTAAACAAATCAAAATCATTCCCAGAGGGTCTTTCCAGTACAAGACGTGATCAATAAGGCAGTATTTAACTGCTTTGAGCTTTAGAGATCTTGTCTTTCTTTTCCCCATTCCATCGGAATGTTGTAAATTTTGCAGAAAAAATATAATATCTTTGTACCAGATGCATTCTGCCAATGGAGGGTTGTCCTGAGAACTTTTACCAGACAACTCAGCTGGCTGATTTTTTGAGCAAGTGTTGATGAAGTTAACCCCCAAAGCTTCGCAATTAGACTCAGCCAGTAACTTGGCTAAACCTTGGCCTTTAATTAACTTGGTGGGCTATATTTCAAGTTCAAATTCAAGGATTTTGGCAATCCACTTTCTCCTTCTTCCGTCTATGTCAGGCTAAATGAAAATGTCCTTCATAGAGGCTGAAGGAACATATGTAATGATCTTTGAAGGCAGAATATAGAATCTGAAATATTTGAGATATTTCACCAAATAATAGGCATGTTTATCCATGATATCATACTTTATCTCTGCATCTCTCAATTCCCTACTGAAAAAGGCAATGGGCTACTCAAACCCTTCGACATTCTTTTGCAATAAAATAGCTGCTAATGTGTCAAATGAAGCAAAGTAAAAATCAGAAAATCCTTGGAATAATTAGGGTTGATTATCATAGGTGCCTCAGTCAATGCCTTCTTGATTTGGTTGAAATAATCTATGTACTCAGTAGTCCATTTTACTCTATTCCCCTTCCTGAGCATAGTTGTAATATGCTTTACCAATTCAGCAAAATTTGAAACAAACCTTCTTAAAAAATTCATTTTGCCCAAGAGCGACTAGACTTCCTTCTTGGATATGGGAAGAGAGAAGGTTTGGATCGCGTATACCCTTATTGAATCAATTCTGACTCCCTCAGTTGATATTATATGCCCCAACAATTTTCCCTCTTTCATGGAAAATAAAGACTTCTTGGGATTTAGGGAGAGACCAAACCTTCCGAATTTCAAGAAGACCTTTCTTAGATGTTGACAATGTTCTCTATCAGACCTGGAAAACATTGTTATGTCATCCAGATAGAAGACCACAAAATTGTCCCTTTCTCCAATAAAGGATATCATTGTTCATGGCCCGCTGAAAGGTTTCTCTTGCATTCATTAATCCAAAGGACATTTTGTCATACATGAATGTTCCCCAAGGATTGGTGAACATTCTCTTTTCTCTGTCTTCAGGCATGACAAATATCTAATTGTATCCATAACATCCATCAATCATGGAAACCATGGATGCACCTGTCACCCTCTACGATATTTGTTCCATATTTGGCAACAGGTAATTGTCCTTCTTAGAGCTTCTGTTCAAGTTCCTGAAATCGACAAATAGTCTGATTTCGCCATTCTTCTTTCTTACTAGGACCAGGTTGGCCACCCATTCAGAATATTTCAAAGGGACAATTATTTGGGCGTCCAACAACTTCTTTACCTCCCTTTCCATAATAGGCAGTAGCATGGGGTTTATTTGTCTCAATTTATGCCTAAATGGTTTGGCCTCCTCTTTCAATGGGATCTTATGCTAAATGACACTTGTGTCGTATGTTTTAAGGTCTTCATAGGTCCAGGAAAACACATCAATGAATTCTCTTAGAAGCTCAGCATACTTGGTCCTTTTCTCCCTCGACAAGATACTTGACAACTTGATAAATTTTGGATCCTTATCTGTGTCAATATTGCAGTCAAAAACATCATCATCATCATTTTAAATTTTACCGTTTACTACCACATGATTTCTATCAAATAGTCTTTCCAAAGGGACTAGTCCCTTTGGGATATGATTGTTGGGCAACTGCGCAATATGATGATTAGCAATTTTGTTCATAAAAGCATCCGCATGAGGATCTATTTCAGAATCAGGATCTCAATCAATGTGTAATGTAGAAAACTCATCAATAGTTTCTAGGAATCTTCTAATCTCAAGATCATCCTCAAGCACTTTCCAATGCTTAACATTTTTAGGTATAGAGGGTCTAAATTTCACTTCTACATCATACCTGAGCTTAGGTGGCAGAGGAACTCTGAAATTACTTGTTGAAACAGCTAGAGAATTGGCCACTACATTCTCTTCTCTTGGAACAAATGAAATGTTGAAAGCTAAGAAAAAACTATCAACAAGATCCCAGAATTCATTTATGTAATTGCTTAGCCGAGGGTGCTTGGCTTGATAAATATTTATGAGTTGATGGAAAATTAACTCAACATCCCCAAAAACTGGTATCTCTTCAATCCCCATGTCTTTTGCAGCCATCAAACCCAAAACAAGAGCTTCATATTCTGCCACATTATTGGTAGTTTCAAATTATAACTTGCAGGATAGAGATATAATTTCTTGGAATGGTGAAACAAAGACCACTCTGACACCAACACCTTCCTTAGAAGAGCCTCCATAATAAAATAAAATAAAATAAAATAAAATAAAAAAATCCAAACAGAGGTGATTGGAGGAGTAGTTTCACAAGAAGTAATGGACTGCTTTTTTATTTCAAGAGGAAGTTCAGGAGCATCAGTGAGTTGCAATTAGCTGGATCCCAAATCAATACCAAGTGCAAAAATAGGATGGTTGGTGGGGTATTCTTTGTCACTAATAATGTAGGCCAACTAAGATTCTCTATAGAGTCTTCTATGTTATGCCCCCAAACACAGGAATGGTAGCATATGTGAGGTCCATATGCAATGTTCCCCCAAGTCCTTTTATCCAAGATTTTCACAGGAGCATGCCAAAATTGGGGTGAATGTCATCCACCACGATATCCATGACCATACTTTTCATGGGAAACTGAAACAAGGTCACAACCAGATCTTTGATGACCCTAAGACACTTCACTTTCCTTGAATCAAAAGAATACAAATCATGATAAGTTTTTGTGATTTCTAATCCAAGTTCTTCCATGACAGTTTTGGGCATGAGATTATTAGATGCCCCCGAGTCCATCAAACAATTATGTAGCACCTTTTCATGTATGTTAAGTGAGGTGTCGAAGGGAGGGGACGAATCATATCTATCTTCTATCATAGGACCTAAGATGATTGATGGCTTTTCATCTTGGAGATTTACTGAATCTGAGGAGTGAGATGAAGGCTCGGATTGCAACATCCTAGAGAGGGTTTTTTTTTATCTTCTTTCTTGATCAGTTAAGAAAGGGGCACAAGAATCCTATTTTTTTGAATTTCATGCTCAAAGCTAAAACATGAGGGGGGATGCAGAATCTCCCTCACTTCTGGGACAGGGCCTTTAACTATTTTTTAGGGGTTCTACATTTTCTTCTTCTTGCTATTGTTTATTGCATCTTTAGAGGGCTTCTCTGCTCTAGAAGGTTGATCAAGGATGTCATACTTCCCTTCTTTCTTCTTAGACTTGAGTTTATATTTATTTGGATTACTATTGGTCTTCTCCCCTCTACTCAGCTCATTTAATTGGTTGTCCATGAGGGACTCCTCGTATGCAAATTGGGTTAAATGGGGAAATGGGGAGGTGTCTCCAAGGAAATGGATTTCAGGATCAAGCTCTTCTTCCTCCCTTTCCTCATTAGCAACGAGGTTATTTTGGAGAGGGACTTGGATTTTATGGTCATTCCTATCTATGTTTTGAGGCTCTCTTGGGAGTTTTTGAGGGGTATAATTTGGTCTTCTGAAGTTACCTTTGTTATCAGTATTTTGGGTACTCTTATGAATTTTCTTCCGTTCAAACTTCATCTTCTTCATTTCTACAGAAAGATATTTTACAAACTTGGTCAATTCGTCTACTTGGGGTTGGGATGCAGAGGAACCAGAGGTTGAGGCTTCAGATCTTCCCCTTCCTCTGTCTCTGTCATCTTTATTCCTAATTTTATCAACTGTCAATATGTTGGACTCTAATTCTAGGGCTGCATCTTTCATATAAGACAGGGAAGTAACTATTCTCTCTCTTAATAGGAGGCATAAATCAGGATCAAAAGCACTAGAATAAGTAATTTTGGCGGATGCTTCTATAGGATTTATATCAACAGGGATCTTATTGTACGTTTTGTTGAATCTTTTGGAGAAATCAGAGACAGATTCTCCCTCTTTTCTCTTTAGGGACCCAAACTCTGTGCTATAGTACATAAATCCTTTTTTATCCCCCCTTTGTCTCAAGAAAACTTCATCTAAAGCCTCAATCCCAACAATGGATCTAGAGGTCAATCCCCTAAACCATTTCCTGGCCTCACCATCAAGGCTCTGGACAAAGACTCTCATCCACACATCCTCATTTTCAATATTTAGATTGTATGCATAACTGTAGAAGGCAGCAAGGTTTTCTTCAGCAGTTATGTCTTCTTCTCCTATGAATTTGGGCATGTATTTTAGGTAATCTCCAACAGGGAGAGCATTCATTGGATGAGGTAATACCAAAAGGGCATATCTTGCAGCCACTATGGAATCCATTCTATTCCTAGGGGGATTGGCACCTGCCATACTGATGATAGCTGGAGGAGAACTACGAGAAGATGGCGCTTGGACCGGAGAGAGTGGAACTATTATTCTGGGAGAAAGGGGGACCGACTGAGTTTCTATAGAAAAGGCCATAGGGCTTGAGTGAACCAAGATTTCCCCTTCTGTAAAAGAATCAATTTGAACATGGGGAAGGAGTGGTAAGTCCTGGAGTGAGAAAATCTTCTAAGGTCCTGGGTTTAAACCATGGTACAACTTCAGGGGAGATAGGAGTGACAAAGGTTTCTCCTTCCAATGATATACCAAGTGGGGAGAAATCAAAAGGAACACTCCAAGACTTTAAACTTCGGTAAACTCCAACAGATGATGCTAGGAGAATGAGAAGAAAATATTTGAGTTTCTATAGGAGGATAATGAAAATCATCAACAATACATGGTTCGACGGTAGAAGTACCTTCCTAAAGGGCCTTTCATCTTCTGATGACTTTCTCTGGATCAGCTTCAGGTGTTTCTAGAGGCAACTATTCAGTAGACCTCGTGTGTCTACCTCTGGAAGCCACAGCTGAAATAGTGGATTCACCATAACGGAGTCGGCATAGTGTAGTCTCCAGGTGAAAAATGCAATCTTTAATGGTTATGATGCCTGATGTACCTTCAGAATCAGAAGCTCTTTGTCATTTTATCCTGGGGAAAACTCTTCAATTCAATCCCTAGCAACGACACCAGAAATGTTAGCACTAGAAGTCACCTCTGGATTATGACAGAGGTAAGCCCACTACCCATCAGTTTTTATGTCACAATGAATGAATTTAAGGGGGAACTATTGGACACAAACTCAATATAATATCGCTTTAACTCAGAAATTGAGCTGGTGTGCACAGGAAAATGAGGTCTTGATCTAATCTCAACCAGTAAGTTGTAGTAAGGGTGAGCAGGGGTAGAACTTGAGGATAAATATAAAGGCCTGCTATGGACATTAGGTCTTCCAGCAACCTAAGGAGGAAAAGCTTCAAAAACAATATCCTCTTCAATTCAAAACTTCAGGAAATTGAAGATGTTGTAACAATACTACAATCAAACATACATCACAATATGATCAAAACAACTTGACTGGATAATCCATGCCCACACCTTCAATATCATAGGCAAAAGAGGTGGAAAAGAAGGTTTACTATCATTAAACAAGAAGTCTAAATTACAACACATAACCAGAGAACCAGAGGCTTCATTAAAACTTTACAATACGGGAGCTTAGATCAACCATCAACCATAAAAAAATATCAAAATGACTCCTAAATACTCAAAAATGTCCACAACCACCAGGGGTGTGATATGACCACTGCATTCAAGGCTTTATGTCTACAAATTATTTTGTTAGAAACAAGCTCAAATTAGTATGGGCTTTGCAGGAAAATCCATTGACATGGAAACTTTTGAGCTGACAATCTGCCTCTACGGCTAGTCCTTCCATGCTTTCCATTTAAGGGGTGAGATGAGGTTTCAACCTCCACTCCCTCTTTTCATTAACTACCTTCATCATGATCGGGATGAGGCCTAACACCCATGAATGTTTTAGGCAGTTCCCATGACTTCTTTGAGTCAATCCCATCATCTCAAGGCAATGCAGATCTTCTACTACTGACAAAATGGGCGCTTTCATCCTTTGGCGCAACTCCTCTTCATTGCTCCACCCTGCATGTCACCTCGAGCCATGACCTGGGGCTCAACTTTCGAGTTTTTCTGGACTTTGCATTTCCTGAACTTGCACCATGCTCCATGCCTGATGCAGGAGCATCGTAGAAAGCCAAAACAGGCACCTAGTCAAAGGAATAGCTGAATGCGCGGATGCAAAAAGGACACGTTTTTATGAAAACATTTTGAATTTTGAAATATAAAGCATTAATGTAATAGCTAGGAGAAGCGTACTTACATTTATGTCATGGAGATATGAACACATCTAGAGAAATTATTCTCATCTGCCGAATGTAATAGGTATTTAAGTCTGTTTAATGAAAGTAGGTAGATTTGATTTAATAGATTAGACAATTTAGAAGCATAGGAGGGAAAACAGATATAGACACCCTCACCCTTGTATCATTGTAATAGGAACATTATGAATTTATACATTCCATAAGCTGTAGAACTATAGTAGAGAACTGTAGAGAAGAACCCATGTACAGGAGAACTTGAGTTAATATATAAAGCTTTGACTCAATTTTCATAGTGTTATGATGCTTACTGTTTACATTTGTTAAATGGCATGTTTACAGTTGTCTTATTTTCTATGTTATGCATTTGTTTCAATGTTGTGTCGGGTATATTATTTCATGTTGAGTGTATGAAGTCTGAGAGAGGAGAAGAATGAGTTTCAATTGTTTCTCTTCCTGAGAATTCCTGCAAAAGAGTGTAGTGAACGTCCGCAAGGTGTGCGTTGACGAGGATCTAAGGTTTATCTCAGAAAGATCAGGAGAGATATCGTTGTTCTCATAACCAGCAGAAGTACAAGAGAGGCATCGAGTCATGCAAGGTGTGCGCAGGCTAGTTGAAGCCTTATAACTTATCAACTAAGGTGAAGGTTGAAGGACTACTATTACAAAGAGTGCACAGGGTCGAAGACTTAAATAACTAGAGGTTATTTTAAAATTGTCGCAAGGAGTGCAAGAAGGATTCCTTTTGGGGGCTTGAGGTTGTAAGTGAGAGCTCAGGAGGGATAGCACCTTGGAAGTGTTCAAAGGGAGGCAGAGATCGAAATCACCCCACAGAAGTCAAGTTCAGGTGGAAGGATGCCAAGTCATTTTGGCCAGAGATCCTCAAAGAAGAGTGAACAAATGGTGAAATTTCTTCATGGAAGAAGTGTGAAATCCCGTGGACCATTGGATCTCACAGATCTATGAGAAGGCTAAGGCTAAGTGCCTTTTAGAATTTAGAAGCTCAAGAGGAGTAGAAACTGTTGGATGAGAAGAAACAGCAGCCGTTGATTCCCCTTTGGAGTGGAATTTCGGAATTTCGGCATTTCAGGGTTCAGCATTTCAGCAAATCCAATGACAAGGAGCCGGGGCACTTAGCATTGAAAACCCTGAAGTTGCGAAACGCGACGTGTCTTTGGAGTAGGGTTGTGGTAACGGAGGAAGCAATTACATGGACCAAGATTTGTTCTGGGGATAATCGTCATTGAGCCATTTCGGCATTTTAGCATTTTGGGGTTCGGGAAGTAGAGGAGACAGTGATTTTGGAGTCGAGAGTTTCAAACTCCCGATTCGCAGAATCCCAAAAAGATCAGAGCTGTTAGATCGAGGAGGGATCACGAACGTTGATCTCACCAAAGGTGAAATTTCAGAGTTTGGGAAATCACAAGGGAAGAGGGACGATCGTAGGTTGTTCGCTTGAAGTCCTGAAAGCCGAAACTAGTGGGTAACAGGTGGCATGTGCTTGTTGCATTGGAGCGGTCAACCTTCATTGACAATTCACATTTCGGCATTTTCTAAGAGCTGTGGAAATACATCGGGACTCTCCAACTCTCGAAACTCGAAGTCCTTTGGGATTAAACAAAGGGTTTGATTAACCCTTCGCGTGGTTTTAGTGAAAATCCTGCACGGATCTCAGCCCGAGGGCAGGGGGGTCTGCATCAGTTGTGGTATCATAGTCCAAAACAAATTCTTTGATTTTTGTAGCAGAGAGAAAAGAGGAAAAAATTTCAGCCATGCTGTCGAGAAGAAGAGATAGGCAAATGCTTGATCCAATAGTGGAAAGAGAAATGCATGAATTACATACCAGACTTGATGCTATAGAGATAGCACAGAGGCACACAGTCGATGCTAGGGATATCAGAGAGGATGAAAGTGAAAATGAAGCTAAAAACGAAGGAGAAGAAGTTGCAGTAGAATATTTTGCAAAAGAACGCCTATTCAGGGTTGTTGCAAGGATAGGTGCTAGGGAAAAAATGGACATTCCAGTGTATGAGGGAAACTTGGATGTTGAAGAGCTTCTAGACTGTATTAGAGCTCTAGACAAATACTTCGACTACGAGGATGTTGAGGAAGACAAGAAAGTCAAACATGTCGTTACTAGGCTTAAAGGGAATGCAACACTATGGTGGGATGAACTGCAAGCTGATAGACGCTACAAGGGCAAGCAAAAAATCAAAAGCCAGGATAGAATGGTTGCAAAGATGAAAGCCAAATTTATACCCAGGGATTATCAAATCACTCAGTTTCGGAGGATGCAGAATTTGAGACAGAAGCTAATGTCAGTGAAAGAATACACTGAAGAATTCTACAGGATAAACATCAGAGTAGGTCATCGGGAAAGCGATGATGAAAAAGTTGTTAGGTACATGAATGGTCTGTGATATGACATTCAATATGAGATGAACATGATGACCATTCGAAATGTGGAATATGCTTATCAGATAGCTCTGAAAGATGAAGAGAAGCTGAGTCGGAAGCAAGGTCAAAGAGGTTGAGGTAGAAGTCAATCCAGAGGCAAAATAATTTCCCAAGACAAAACTCAGAAACCTAAAGAATAGGGGAAGAAACCTCAACCTAAGAGAGGAGGAATCTCACAAGCAAGGCAGTATGTTGATAGAAATAATTTTCCTTGAGCCAGAGAAAGAGGAAGGGGTAGAGGAGGGGAAGTGAAATGCTTTGTCTGTGGAAAAATCAAACATAAATCCTATGAGTGTCCAGATAAGAAGAAAGATGGTGGTGAAACTCACATTGTCGAAGCTCAAGGACGGAATGTTGAGGAAGAAGATGTTGAAAGCGGAAGATCTTTGATGATGAGTAAAGTTCTCTTGAAGTCGGAGAAGGAGGCAAAGAAACCAACCCAAAAATATAGTTTGTTTCGGACTACTCGCAAAACTAAGGATAAGGTATGCAAGGTCATAGTGAACAGCGGTAGCACAGACAATCTCATATCTATAGAGATGGTAGAAAAGCTGGAGTTGGATACTGTTGTACATCCAAGCCCATACAGAGTTTCGTGGCTACAAAAAGGACATCAAATGTCACTAAACAATGTTTAGTTGAATTTAAAATATGAGGATATAAAGATGAAATATTATGTGTTTTCATTCCCATGGATGTTTGTCATCTATTGTTGGGTAGACCATGGCAATATGACAGAAACGTAAACCATGATGGGAGAAAGAACACATACACCCTGGAAAAAAATGGTAGGACTCACATGTTGATGCCGATTAAGGATAAATAAGTGAAAACGGAGATGAGAAACATCATAGTCTCATGAGTGGGAAGGAACTTCTTAATGAGGTTAAGAAGAAGGAAGACACACAATTTATTGTGGTTAGGAAGCCCAACATTGTTTTGACCAGTACAAGAATAGATGATTTACCAGAAGAAATCCAGGAGTTGCTGGGAGAGTTTGTTGATATAGTAGTGGACGAACTATCGTGTTTGTTGCCACCTATCAGGATTATAAGCCATCATGTCGATATTATACATGGAGCCAACTTGTCGAACAAAGCTGCATATAGGTTGGTGCCATAGGAAAATGAATAAGTTAAGAGACAAGTCTAGGACATTATGGACAAAGGATTGATTTGAGAGAGATTGAGTCCATGGGTTGTCCCGACAATGCTCAGCCCAAAGAAATATGGAGGCTGGAGAATGTCTATAGAATCAAGGGAAATCAATAATATTACCATCAGATATAGATTTCCATTGCCAAGGATGGACGACTTGATGGATTTCTTGAGTGGAGAAATGCTTTTTTCAAAGATTGATTTGAAAAGAGGGTATCATCAAATTCGAATGAGAGAAGGTGATGAATGGAAGACATCATTCAAGATGAATGAGGGGTTGTATGAATGGATTTTCATGCCATTTGGCTTAACGAATGCGCCCAATTACTTTCATGAGGTTGATGAATGAAGTCCTAAAGGATTTCATAGGGAAATTCGTCATTGTATATCTTGGCGATATCTTAATTTTCAGCAAGACAGAAGCAGAACACTTAAAACATCTAGTTGCAGTGATGAGGAGATTACAATGGGAGAAATTGTTGATTAATATGAAGAAATCATCATTTATGAGGATAGAACTCATTTATTTGGGTTTTTTTATATCTGCAAATGAATTAAAAATGGATCTGAAAAAGATAAAGGTGATTAAGAATTGGCCATCACCGAAGAGTGTGTTTGATGTTTCGAAGAATCCATGGTTTGGCTAGATTCTACAGGAAATTCATCTGAAACTTCAACAAAATTAGCACGCCGATGATGGACACGGTGAAGAAAATACATAAATCTTTTCACTGGATAGAAGAAGCAGAGAAGAACTTCAACCTGCTGATGATCAGGGGATCAAAATTTGCTCAAATTTCAAAGTGCTCGGAATGCAACGAAAATAGTGCCATTGCATCTGTCTCGTCTTCCTGATTCCGGCGGTATATTTACTTTGTCAAATGGACTCCATATGGAGAAGATATCGTGATCTGTTCGTCAAGCCAAACAGGGAAAAAAATTGATGATGATTGTACCAGTCCGTACAGTCCATACAGTCTGTATGGTCTGACGTGATAGGACCGTACGACCGTACAGGGGTGACGTAGTAGATGTTGGTTGGTTGATAGATGGTGAGTCAGGAGCTGACATGTGTCCGTTTATTAGCAAATGGTATGAGGACACGTGGCCCAATCGGTGGGTGCCATGTGTCACTCATTATTTGGTTTTTGGTTATATGTAAAATGTTATGGGAGTCCGTGGGGTTCGACCCCCGGACCTCCCCCACTTTGCAAAGCTCTAACAACCCTCCGCTAACCAATGTGCTGCCGCATGGTTCTTGTTAACTATGTGGTGGCAAATATTTTTATGTTTGTTTAAAGTTCAAAACAGAGGGGGGTCGGGCCGGGGCCTAACCGCGACCCATGGATTATTATATATGACCATTGTAATATGTATAAGGTGTGCGGTTTATAACATATAGCCCATGATTTTTGTATATTGCATATGCCCACAAATTGGAGTGCGGAGGGAGCTACACGGTTGTGTAACCAACTAACCACTTATTTGCCAAGCGCGCGGTCATATGTGCCATACGCCCAGGTGCCGAGGCGGTTAGGGGCTGGCGCACCCTTAACCATTTTACGGTTTGCACCGTTGGCACGGTTGCACCCGGTGCTGGGTTTTCACGCTTTAAAATGCGTGTGAGCCAGGTTCATTCAAAAAGGGTGTGTTTTGTAGATGCAGAGACAGCAAGCTTGAAGAGGGGACTTCCAAGAGGCATAACTTCTTCATTTTTCAACCGATTGAGGTGCCGAAAGAGCCCAAACAGGGGTTTTGGAACACTCTGAAGCTATTGGAGTAGTCAGTTTGTCAGTTTGAGCATTGAAAGACATGTTTTTGAGCACTTTTGAGCAATTAATAATAATAAACCATTGGAAGTTGGACCAGGAGATGTAGCCCATAAGAGGGGTGAACTCCATTATCAAATTGTTGTGTTTATGTGCTTATGTTCAATGATTATGTTGTTGTATATGTGTAATTTGCATAAGTAATCCTTTAATTTATGTGTTGCAAACTGATCCATTTGTTTTAAACACATAACATTTACTTGCAATAAGTTTTCAAGTTTTTCAAGTCTTCTTCATTTTTTAGATCAAGTTGGTATTAGAGCATTGGTTTTGAAGACTTGATTGTTTGCAATTTTTGTTTCTGATGCTCACAAGGTTGAAACTCACAAGAGGAGAAGGTCAACTTGTGGAGCCAAGTTCTCATCCGACAAGGAGGAAGC
>JZKD02S1968557.1:37695-64454 GCA_000966675.3 Picea glauca | reverse complement strand
GAGTCTACAGAAGGAGATGAAGAAAAGCCACATGAAGGACACAATAAAAAATCCAAGGAGATAATTGACTCAAAGACACACTATGTTGCAGAGTTGAAGAAAAAATAACATATTCCTACAATTGTTGTATATCGCCATCCACACCATATAGAGAAACAACAGTCATCAATGTGGGGGTGTGAGAATCAACACACTTATGAATTAGCATGGAGGAGTGCCAACACTACAAGACAGTATCATAATAGAGAAACAATCACATGGCACCACAAACATGATAAGGATCCAGATCAGGGTGGCAAGGCAATAATTGGGCATCATGTTCGTCTTCCATTAGGATGGATGGATGGTCGTATTTGGTACCAGTTGGCTACATTTCTTAGTCGGTCATATTATATGGTTTCTTCCTGTGTTTCAAGGATGAAACATGTGAAGGGGGATGGAATGTATTATACCTAGGGAGGTACCCAATAGGAATGCGATTATGTATTATTAGTGGAAGCCATTCAATACAAGGTGGTCTAGGTCCATTATATTATTAAATAAGGCCCATTATGGTAGTTAGATATATCAATGTAAACATTATAAATGTGAGAAGTCTTTCTAGAATATTCCTTCTCTAGAATGTTCCTAGGAGATAGAGAGAATGTTATATAAAGAAGTGTAAGCAATGTACTGAAGCATAGTGAAATATATTGTGATTATAACAAACAATGATTGCTTGAGGAGTGTTATCCTTCCTTAAGGATTAATATATGGTGTCACTCTACCTCAAGGGTTTTGAATATTTCTTGTGTTGGATATTTGGTGAGTTTTTTGGTTTATTATTGTTGAGATTAAGGGTTATTTATGAAGTATATTGAAGCTTAAGGCAGTCAGCTTCAATTTTTGGAATTGAAAATTTATTAAATGTCTTTTATTAAAGGATAAAGTGGGTCCCACTTGGAGGCACAGATTTCAATGACATAATGTAGCATACTTAGGGAGGTAATATGTGGTACCTAGGGAGGTGCCCAATGGGAATGTGGTTATGTATCATTAGTGGAAGCCATTCAGTGTAAGGTGGACTAGGTCCACTATATTATTAAATAAGTACCACTATGGTAGTTAGATATATTAGTATGAACATAATAAAAGTAAGAGGACTTACTAGAAGGTTCCTCCTCTAGAATGTTCTTAGGTGGTCGGTAGCACTATATAAAGGGGTTCAAGCAACATAATGGGGACAAGAACATAAGTGTTGTATTTTGAGCATGTATCTCATTAGAAGATTTCCTCCTTGAAGAGGCAAGTGAACATGAGAGGATCCCTTCCATAATAGGTTCCATTGTATGGTGTTGCCCTACCCTAAGGGTTTGAAAATAATAAAGTGGATATTTCTATATATTGTTCTCTAGATCCATTGAGGTGTGTGTGTATTTAGGTCTTTGGTACTTAACAATTGGTATCATAGCACTTTCTTCGGCCCAAAAAAAGGGGGGCAAATTTTTTCTCTATTTTTGTAGATTTTTTCCAGAAGACAAAAAGAGGACCACGACATTCCAGACAAATCATGTAACTTTCTGTGTGGAATTTGAAAAAAAAGGTTGTAAATTTGAGTTCCTCTCGGAAAAACAACCAATCTCAAAACAAAAAAACGTCAGAAATAGAGTCTGGGAAGTAAAGTTATTGGCATTTTAAAAATATGTTATTTTCATGGTTTTTCCACGAACGACCGCATAATTTTACTGATTTTTGTACAAGTTGGTGTCGAAACTTCCAAAATTAATTATAGATCTGAGTTTCTCTCACAATTTCATCCAATTTCAAAAAAACAATCATCCGCATTGGAGCCGTAGAAGTAAAGATATTGTTGATTTAAAATCAAACATTTTTCAGGTTTTTCGTGACAACGACGGGACTACAGAGCTCCTAACTTTTCACAGGGTGTTCAGATTGCTACCAGATTAAACACATTGGATATATAATTTTAAGAGATTTCTTTATGTATATTATATGTGGTGTTTCCAATGGATATTCGACTCCTTAATGAACTTCAACGATAGTTGGCGAACTTCCAAGTAGACATTAAGACAATATTTCACTTGGCGAAATATATACACTCAAGAAATATATGTTTGGTATGATTATTAGGATGCAGATGATGATTGATATATGAATAGTTGTCATATATGGGATGACAACCACTTCCATATCCTATTTGATGACTCTACTCCACTTCATGTAGAGCACCTCCTGGAGAGTAAACACGAGCCTTCTCTACATATTGTTATTCAATTTTATTACTATCCAATAGTAGTGGAGGAATTTTTGGCGGGTTCTACATATTTTGATCCACATGACTAGTGTCGATTGTTGGAGCATCATTTTCAGCTGGCTATGATGTTCTGATATCTTTATGTGGAGTTCACATGAGCACTTGGACATGGGACCCAGGTTTATAGTGGTAGTTGGACTAATTCAACATGGTGGCTTGCATTCCTACATGGGACCATGGTTCTCCAACCTACTTCAACATTATGGTCCACACTTATCCATGGGACCCTGGTATATGGATGTACACCCTAATAAAAAACATTGAAGACAACACTTTCATAAGGGGGATGGAATGTAGTGCAGCTAGAGAGGTAATACGGGGGGCAGAGGGCCCATATCGTTAATAGTCGAGGCTATTGAATGTAAGGCGGACTAGGTCCACTATATTATTAAATAAGGCCCACTATGATAGTTAGATATATTAGTATGAACATAATAAATGTAAGAGGACTTACTAGAAGGTTATATTTCTAGAAGGTTCCTCCTCTAGAATGTTCTTAGGTGGTTGATAGCACTATATAAAGGGGTTCAAGCAATGCAATGTGGACAAGAAGAGAAGTATTGTATTTGGAGCGTGTAGTTCATTATGAGGTTTCCCCCTCGAAGATGCAAGTGAACAGAAGAGGATCCCTTCCATAATAGGATCCATTGTATGGTGTTGCCCTACCTCAAGGGTTTTCATAATAATAAAGTGTCGATTTTCTATACTGTGTTTGGATATTTTGTGGTGATTGTATTTGCAGAACTTTGGTACTTAATACATAAGTCATTAACGAGACTTCAATGAAGCATTAATTAAAAATGGTTTACTCCAAAAACTAATTGTGTGGAAAGTTCTAGAAAGACAAACCCTAACTACTTCAAGAATATTGAGAGCGGATTTTAAAAATTCAAGAGAAGGCACGATCATGGAGTTGGCAGTCAGAAGTTTATACAGTGGTGAAGAGTCTGCAAGAAGCAAAGCTCTATCTTTCCAAGATTTTGTGAACTAGTTTGCTAAAACTCGTCTCTCTACATCGTCTTATTTTATGTTTATTTCCATCAAATCTTCCATGAATGTATGGAAAATATGAAGATTTGGGTCTGAGCAGTTGTTTCTCTTGAAATCTTCCGTAACCTTATAACATTTTGGGTCCAAAGGAGCAGATCCCTGCTTGTAAAAAGAAAATGCAATTCATTTTATTTCATTTAATAGTCATTGATACCTTGTTGAAGTTGTTTTAGTTCTCTTGTTTTTGAAATTATTGAACTTATCATATTGGGATATTTTTATAAATTTCTCCTCCAAAGAACTATTCAAGGCACTACATTAGTGATTTCTCAGACTTGAGTTGAAAGCATGTGATTTGAAATGTATTTCCTATGAAAATTGTTTCTGATTTTTAATGAATTTATCATTTAAAGTTCTTTGAAGACCTATCCATTTGTTCATCTTGGGTCTGAGCAGTTCTTTCTCTTGAAATCTTCAGAAATCCTGTAACATTTCGGGTCCAAAACAACAGATCCCTGCTTGTAAAAAGCAAATGCAATTCATTTTAGTTCATGTAATAGTCATTGAGACCTTGTTGAAGTTGTTTCAGTTCTCTTGTTTCTGACATTATTGAACTTATCATATTGGGATATTTTTATAAATTTCTCTTGCAAAGAACTATTTGGGGCACTACATTAGTGATTTCTCAGATTTGAGTTGAAAGCATGTGATTTCAAATGTATTGCCTATGAAAATCGTTTTTGAGTTTTAATGAATTTATCATTTAAATTTCTTT
The DNA here is from genome assembly GCA_000966675.3 of Picea glauca. NCBI lineage: Eukaryota > Viridiplantae > Streptophyta > Pinopsida > Pinales > Pinaceae > Picea > Picea glauca. The sequence goes on along the minus strand of JZKD02S1968557.1, from coordinate 60,375 downwards.
GAAGGCCTATCCATTTGTTCATCTTGTAAAAGTCATGGCATATTCTAAGTTTATTTTATTTTATAAAAAAAAGAATGTTTGTTGAAGGGAGATTCCAAAACCTTGTAGACACAAATCTCTGTCGACACACTTTATCCTACCATTTCTTTAAATGATCTTATGTATATTTGTATAACTATATATAAAGGTTGTACATTTGTATATACAAGTTTTCTTGGAAGATCTTTCGAGGTTTTCTCTTTAGCACTCACCCTTTACATTCATTGTAGAACCATACAAAGAATATTCCAACATTTCAGCCAAAGAGGAGTACCACCTCTATAAAAACGCATGGGGATTCATATCCTCATGAGTTTGTTGTTTAGATCTTGACCAATTCGAACATCAACACCCCTGCATGTTGAATGAGCATTTCTCCAAATTAGCGTATAACTAGTGTTGTCGCAGGGTGCTCAAGACCTATTGGACGTGCTAGAAATGCTCTGCCCAAGTCCGACTGAAGATGAGGATGCCATCCAAATATATGACCACAAAAGAGTTTATGAATGACTGCAAGATATCATCCATCATTCTCATGAATGTCATTGGAGCATTGGTCATTCCAAAAGGCATGACCAACCACTCAAAAAGGCCTTCTTTAGATTTGAAGGTGATCTTCCATACATTAGTCTATTTTATCGAAACCTAGTGGTAGCGTAACTTTAGATCAATCTTACTAAATAAATTGTCACCCTTAAGTTGATCAAGAAGATCGTCAATTCGAGGGATTAGGTATCATTTCTTGAAAGTGATTTTGTTCAGGGATCTATAGTCAATATAGAGTCACCATGTCCCATGCTTCTTTTGCACCAACACAATTGGGCTCCCACAAGGTGAGGAGTTGGGAAAAATGTGACCCTTTCAGATGAGATCATGAATTTGGCACTTGATATCCTCGTTCTCTAGAAGGGAGCACCATTATATTAGACCATTGGGTAAGGGTGCACTAGGTATAAAGTCAATGGAATGATTGGCATGATAGTGCATATGCATCCATGTAGTTGAAGCGAAGAGATATTTGTATTCCTCTACAAGCTTGTATACCTATTTATGTTGTGTAAGGAGACCATGTGTTGAAGTTGTGGTGGTCACACTAACCTTTTGTTCCCCTTATTACCAAACCATGAAGAGGAAAAACTTTGCAGTCTATGAGATTATTTTTTAGCATTGTTTTGTCGAGATCAATGAAATTGCAATAGTCAAAACTACTTCAGGTACTTTGTAGGGCTGAACCACGAGAGTGATAATGACACTACGGGGTTGAGAATCATATACAACATGAAGTTTCCTATAATAAAGTTTTCCTAAAATAACATCACAAAATTCGAGTCGAGAAACATCACACAATACATCATCTTTGAAGGGCTTGATGTTGTAGGACAAACGACATCATTGGTTGAAGTGAAGGTCTTGTCCCTGAATCAACCAACCAATGGTGTATGATTGAAGGTGTGGCACCATAGACAAATTCAATATCTTGATGACCTCATTTGAGATCAGGTTCTTCTAGCTCTTTCTATCAACAATGAAATGTAGTGGGGTTCCCTTCACCCACATTTGTGAATGGAAGAGTCGCTCCCCTTCCTCAAGCTTCTCTAACTCATCGGGTTGGATCTTTGTAGTTGCGATGTAGCACTATGTTCTGCATCGATGATCCACTTTCCTTTATCCTGCTCCAAATCAGAGTCTGCATCAAGGTTCGACTCTTTTTCTTTAAGCTCGACCAACAATGATTGTTTTTATCGACATTCATCAATGTTGTGTGAGGGGATTTTGTGGAACTCACACCATTTTCTAGTGTCCTTCTTCATCTTCCCATTACCCTTCTTTGCCTACAACTTGGACTAGTTGTATTGAGGTTGGACTTCCTTTCTATATCCCTTTTTTTTTTAGTTAGGGCCACCTTTTCCATGCTTATATTATTACGAATTTGTAGACCCGAGCTCCCGCTTATTCTGTTGCTTAAATTTCTACTCGATTTTGATATCATATCAATAAGTGTCTCCCAATGAGGATATGTACAAGAAATACATTTTCATTTGGATGTACTTGTGTAGGTCACTGCGGTACTTCAGAACCAAGTGTTTCTCATAGTCTTTAATACCCAACTTTGAGCATAAGGTATGGAAGATGTTAGTGCGCTCTGACACTGTTTGGTCTCTTTCTTGATGCAGGGTTGCCCATCTTGTGCACTAGTCATCATAGTTTTCGATAGGGTATATCTCCTCCTTGAGGGAATCAACAAAGGCCACCTAAGTGGGTCCTGACCTGAATGCCATAGATTCATCTTCATTATGCCTCTCCCAGTGACATTCCCACCAATCTTTGACATGGGGGAGGGATTTAAGGAAAGCGAAGGTGATCTTTTCAGTGTTGATTTTTTTTTTAATAGAGTAATACCCTTCTAATAAATTCAACCATTTCCAAAGCATATGCATCTATCTGACCTTAAAATAAGGGGATATTCAAGTTAACTTGTACCTTGAAGGGTGTTGCACCTCCGAAATGGCTACTTGTTGAAGGTGCCTCATCTGTCGTCGACAGTCATCAAAGGATATAAGAGAAGTTGTCCATCATCTCGCTCCATTGTTTCACGAGGGTTTCCTCGAGCAAGATTTTGAAAGGATATATGCTCTATAATATCTCTTTTCTTCTGCCATGGGAGGTTGCTTGGGTCGGTGAGAGCGGTCGTCCTCTAGTGAAACTAGCTCGAGACCCAACTCTCTATACGCTGATTGATTTGTATTATTTTGGAATGAAATGAAGGTGGACATATAATAAGAAAATACACAGAGATATTGCAAGAAACACAGAGATACAAAATATACAATTTCTATTAATGAAAGAAATGTACAGAAACTGTAAAAATACAAAGTGAATGAACTCGCTAGAATGGTGGCATCTTATCTCTTAGAAGAGATGTGACGGCTGCACTCATTCACAAGAAGATGTTTATGATGAGGCTCATAAGGCATTTTTAACATAAAAAATTAATGAGAAAATCCTAAACATCCAAAACCCTAATCCCAGAAGATGAAACGCCAAAAGGTTTGTGGGCCCCGATTGGGGTAGTTGATACGTTAACTTCCCAAGGGTGTAACTTTTGCATACGATCTCTGTTTGGGGCTCATGATAACTCATTGGAAAGGTCTAGCCAAGAAGTACACATTCCTATTGGGCCTAAGCAAGAGCCTTAAACTCTCGCTTGGTCCCCACGACATAAAAAAATGTCGTTTAGGGCCTAAAAACAACCTCGGAAGTTCGGGACCCAAAAAAACGTAGAAAAACTACCAAGGTGGAAAACTGCATTTTGAGCTAGTGGAATATGTGGGTGGCCATCAAGATCCACCTGGATCACTGACCTCATCGGGGACATGCACTGAGAAATAACAAGGAGTAGATTTCTTTGATACCACTAATCTGGGTTATATTGAGAATGAAATGGGATACAAACAAAATTATAGCAAAGAACACAAAAATACAGTGAAACCCAACTTCTATTAATGAATAAAATAACATAATATTTTAGAACACAAACTGACTAGAATGGTGGTAGATTATCTCTAAAGAGAAAGAGGTGTTGGCTACGCTTATTCATAACAAACTGACTACAAAGAGGTTGAAAATGGCCTTTTATCATGAAGCCTAAAAGACAAAGAGGCAAAAGCCATAAACATCAAAACCCTAACCCTACAAGATGAAACACCAAAATTATTGTGGTACCAGAGGTGGTTAGTTGATAAGTCAACTTCTCGGGGGCACAGCTTTTGCATAGGATCTTCATTTGGGGCGCATGATAACTCATTGGAAAGAACTATATGAAGATTACAATTTTTGGCTAGAGCCAAGTGATGCTCTTTAAATGTCCAAAAAACCACCTTTTAGGGCCTCAAAATGGTCGTAGAATTTTGGGACCCGAAAAACCATAGAAAAACTGCCAAGAAAATAGAGAATTGTTAAGTCAATGGAAAAGGTGGGCGGCCACCGATATCCACTTGGATCATGGGATCACACTGAACACAAACCATTGTTTGAATTGGCTTCATTTATGACCAAGATGGATTTTCTCAAATATTGAGAGAGATGGAAATGAATGCTAATTATAGAGTTCATATTTGAAGATTGTTCAAAGCTAAGAGTCAGTGAGAAGACTTCTGCATTGCGGTAATAAGTGAGCTAGGAACCAAATCCAGATCCATATCAAGGACTAGATGTAGAATCCAGAGCCATGAGCCATAGCAAGAGCCAGAGTCAAAGTTATATCCAAGAGCTAGAGTCAGAGCTACATTTCAGAGAAGCAGACAGAAGGTACATTGATCAATATTGGTTTTCTTTAAGCTTTTAGAGACCAAAAAGCTTCTCAATGGGGAGGTGTGATCCGAAATGGATCCAAACCAACAAATGGTTGTAAGACTCAATACCTACAAGTCAATTCAACAATTTATGTAGGTGAGCAAATTACAAAAATCATTGAAAATGTTAAAAGTGAATAACATAAAGGAAAAAAATAGAGAATTAAATGAAATAAGAAAAATAGAATAGGAGAAAAGGATGAGGATTGGGAAATGAAGGGTCATGCTTGTTGGCCTTCCCCTTACCCCAAATATCCCTATTTCTTCCATTGTTTTTACTCTCAAAGGGATTTTTTTTTAGTCAAGAGAGGAAGAGGCATAGAGAGCCAAGAGATGCATTGTACCAAATATTCTTGCAATGAGAATTGAGCCACCATTCAAAGTTGGTTTTCCCGTTTGGGTTTCCAAGGTAATTTTTTTATGTTTATAGTGTGTTTGATATTATGTGCTATGTTAAATTATATATGGGAGTTAATGGAAGTAGTTCTTCGTATTTAATTGTTTACTGTGTTTATCTTAATTGCATGATAAACCATTTCCAACTATATATTTGTTAAACTCACTCGAAATTTTATTCTCCATCAGCAATTGAAGAGTGCAAATAGATTTGTGATGCCCATAGTTGGATTTACTCTGAGATTTGAAATATATGGTTATAAAAAAAGAGTTGTTGCATTTTCTTAGCTAGTTTTCTAATCCCAACCCCTCGTATTTAGTGATTACTCCTCTGGCAAGCCATCGAGCACTCTAATGGAGTCGTATGCATTCCTTTTGTTGCCTATGATTTCTCAAATTGTGTGGATAGGTAATTTAAGATGGTTTTTGCTAAAGGTGTGTGGGATTGATACCACTGAAAATCCCTCTCTCCCGTTGAAAATCAATCTTTCTTTGAATTCCACTACTTCTGAACATATCTGACTTGACTTCTTCAATGAACAACTATGTGTGTGAAATAGATTTGATGTAATACTACAAAAGACAATTAATGGCCTCAATATTTAAGTTGATCTTGCAACCACTTTGAGTGAGGTGTTTATGTATTGTTCTTTTTAGATTTGATCAAATTTACATCATAAAATCTTGTCAACATGTTTTCATCGTGATATAGCAAACTTGCAAATGTTAGTCATGACCCTTTGGTGTTATGAAGCATTTGAAACTGCCTAAAAAGGGAATTCAACACAATGCTTGATGATTAAACTTTGGCATTGCCGAGTTAGATATTTAAGAGCTTTAGTTTCTAGATGGTTTGTTACAATCTAGAAGTTTGATGATAAAGATTAGACGACTAGGCATGCTCACAGAGAAGCTTCTGGCAGATATTCACAACAACTACTCTACTCCAAATCATCATGTCCAAAAATGTCTCTCGGGGTCAGAGAAGATACACGAGTGAAGTCGACATGCTTCAAACAAACCAATAGTCTGATCCTTGTTTAGCTTATTTTCCAAAAGAATCAAACTCTCCACACTTCCCATGTGATCATTCAAATATTATGGATCAAGTTGGTTAGGTATGTATGTTGTGGTGATGAAGGCATCATGATCATTCATATATCATAAATATTGCAAATCCTATCCTTTACCAGATGAAGAGAGGGAACAACCATTCCAAGGAAACAAAGCCCTGCAATCATAGACATTTGAAGAGGCCTAGAATTTGACGTCCGACAATTACAATGAGCATAGAAGACCCTATTCTTATTCTTATTGCAAATTGAGTATGGGGACATATTCAAAGTTACTTTAGAGCAACGAGTTCCACAACATAACAAAAAGGTTTTGGTTTGATAGGAATGAAAATATAGTGGTAATGAGATAGGTTTGTCCTACAAGTTGAATTGGGCTAACATTTCTTGTCCATGAATAAGAAGACAAGCCCGAATACATGTAAACTATCTCTAAGATTGGAGGAGAAGTGAGAGAGATTATTTGGTTGAAACTTGAAGAAGACACAAATATCAATGCCTATAGCAAAGTAGCTAAGCATTGAAACCAAACATAAATCGAACCTTTCAAGCATGTCGATGAATGAATAGTGATAGAAGAAGTTTGAGTCAAATCTTGAGTTGATTGGCATTTGCCTTGGCCTTACATAGTCAACTAGTAAACCCATCCTTACATGTCATTGAACAATAAGGAGTAGGGAAGTTTCCCTCATAATTGCATTGAGCTCAAAATCCCTAGAGAGAAATTCTAAGAACAAAGCACTTGACTTCCAATAGAGTCAATAATCGCAATATGAGTTTACACTTAAAACTACATAAGACAACCAAACACTCAAACTTGGAGCCAACCAACATATAATCCTTGTGTGCCTATTGAAGGATAGTGAATAGAGAGGCTTGTAGTTGGATGTTTGCATACAGGTTACACCGAAGAATTAGGATTTTAGCCATCAAAAGAATAGAGATCCTTGTATATAGTAGAGGAATAAAGATCCTAGTACATGACAAAGGAACAAATAACAAAAGTAAATTTCGTAGAGGATCCGTGTTGTTGAAGTGTATGGGCTATATAAGTCCCTCGTTTACAAATCAACTGCTCATCTAACCACTTCTTTAAATGATAGCCTACCTATCGTAGAAGATGGCCTCTATGGTGGCCTTTTTATTTCCTAGTTGACAAAGACGGGGTAAAGCAGATAAGGGAGTTGAGTGTTTGAGAAAAATGGAATATACTAGGGTCCATCCTGGTGAATGAGGCATGTCTCAACCTAGAGGAGAAGGGAGATCAAGTAGAGGTAGTAGAGGGTCCTCAACAAGCCATTGGTGTGGGGGGGGCAACCACCATGTCACAAAAAGTAGTAATATAGCTAATGTTGTTAATTTAGGATTGGTAAAAGGCTATAGAGGCATAGAGGATAGCCAAGGGATTCAATGATAGGCACAAAGTTGCTATGATTTGACTCCTCGAAGTAGATGTGAGAAAGGTCTAAGATAAGAGGGGGAACATTACTAATTCCAAGATTGATGCAGAGTTGGTTGGCATCGTGTCGAACATAGGCTTCTCCAGGAGTCATAATATAATACTCACACTCACCTTAGATGCATATTGGCACATCAAATAGCTCATATCCATGAACATAGATGAAAGAGAGGAGAACAACAACAATGCTTTGCAAAACATACAAGTTAAATTAAAAGAAGTCAAAGATAACCACCCTTTTCTCCTCTAGTCCATCCAAGGTTGAGAAAATATTTTAGGTGAGGATGTCTCTCAGAAGGAAGTAGAGTAGCCATTGGGTATAGACCCCTTCCACCCCATCCCTCTAGATGATGAAGATCATTAAGCATGTGAGAACTCCGGTTCCATCTCCCTTCCATGGTTATGTTTTTTTTGTTTTTTCTAGTTTTGGGTGTAGAGGTTATAGACCAATCTATTTGGAATAATCTCTTTTTTTGTATAAGCACAAAAATTAGAGCCATAGGCTAGACTACGATACATATGTTTGTTGTAGTATGTTTTTCAGATGTCAAGGCCATACATCCCTTCTTCCTCTCTGATCCTGATATTCTTTGATTCAACACTCTTGGTCCCTTTATCATTCTATGTTTTGAAGTTTGGGTGTCCCATGGTTATTGATCAAGATATAACAAAGCACAATCTCCTAATGGATAAATCTTGGTAGAACTCTCTAATGCCAAAGGTGAATTATCCTCAAACTTCCTTCATGGATTTAATCTTTATTCCAACCCAAATATTATTGTTGGTGGTGTTTTTGTGGTCATCTTTAGAACTCGGGAAAAATTACCTTAATCAACAAATAAATTCAAACATTATTCAAGATAGATTATAAAGCTAGGGATGCTTCTACATCATAATCCACTAGATGGAAAATGTGAACATCGTGATCACATAGTTGTTGATAAATAAACCATTGGTGATTTTTGGGATCCTTTTCTTTTCTTCCACTCTTTCTTTCTCCTTTCCCACACTCCACTCCACTTCACTCTTCCACTTCTCCTTCTTATGTTCTTCATGTATTCAACATTCTTCTATATGAAACACCTACTACATGCCCTCAACATTGAGATCTCCTTCCAATTAACCTTCATCACCATCATCTCTTTTGCGATCTATTTCCATTCTCTCCCACTAGAATTTATTGCCTCAATTTGTTCTAGCTCAATTTTGCTTACTGCCCCCTTACTCCCTCTCATGCACCAATACTAACATATGCTACAACTCTAAATTAATTCCCATAATTTATTTAGACAATATCACTATTGCTTTCTACTCAAACATCACCTCATTCTTCTCTTTAGATGCAACCACTTCTCTATCATCATTTTTGAAATCTACTTTACCTTCTCTCTGTACATCTTCTTCGTCTTCTTTTCTCACTGGCATCACCACTTTCTACTACGACTTCTTCATATTCACTTTATAACCTTGCAATGCTTCATATTTAAGTTTCCTATGTTTCTATGCTATACTACTATTATGCATCCTTATGTATGTACCTTCTTTGCTTTGGAAACATTCTTATTGAATCTTTTCTTTAGTTGGCTTTTGCACTCTTTCAAGTAGACCATTGCTTTCTTGAACTTACTCCACCTCATCTTTCGTATTCTTGTTTGTTTCACTTTATTTACCTGTAAATGTACCAACATTCAAACAATTATGGGAATTTACAACTCCCCTTGCACCTCTTCATTATTGCATCTACTACAACATCATCTCCTTACAACTCCACTGCTACAACAACACCCTTCATCTATAACTTGTTTATTGTAGTCTCTATTTCAACATCCTTCTTTGACATATTTTCAATTTATGCACCTCACTCTCATCTACATCATTCATACCAACAACAACGAGGAGAACTTCTTTTACTTTCTCCTTTCTTTGCGTGCTCTCTTGCTTTCTTCATTTGCTTCTCTTTAAAATTCAAGGTTAAATGAGAAATACCTTTAAATGAATGCATCATCTCTCTCTATAATTTATTTCTCATGGACCAATTAAGACAATTTATAAACATAGTGGTCTTCTCCTCGCCATCTCTTACAATACCAACTCTCAAATTCACTTTACAAAAATCTTTAAGATAATCTTCTACGCATCTATCATTTTGCTTCAATTCTTCTATTCTTCGAAGCATTTTCACAGTGTATTCATAAGTTACAAACTTGCCTCTTAACTTGGTGATAATCTTCTTCCAATGATGGATCTTGTCTTTATCTCTTCTCCTTTTATACATCTTCAATTGTTCTCACCACATGTATGAATAACTTCTCAAAATTTCGCATGCAATCTCTATTCTGTGGGGTTCTTCAACTGTATGGCATTCAAAATAACAATGCATGTCTTCAATCCATTCCAAAAAATCTTCTGGGTTCAAAATTCCACAAAGTTTAGACATCTCCATCTTTTTCACTTCCTTTAGTTCTTATCTCCATTATTCCTCTTCATTTGCATCACTCTTCCAGATACTTTCATCGTGACTCTTCCTTTCTAAAGAGCCAATTCAAAGGCATCTATTCACTTCCACATTTTCAAAAACAATTCTTTAACTTTTGTTACAACATCTTCCCCATTTATTATATTATCTCTATCTCTACCTCTACCTCTACCCCTAACAAGAAAAAAACATCTTCCTATCATCTTGTGTTCTTCAACATGTCCACTCTCAATGCTACTATTTTTTGTCTCATGTAGGCTATCTCACAATCGACATATTTTCCTAGATCTTCTCCTTCACACAATCATTCTCTTTTCACAACTACAAGTTCTTCCTGCTCTGATACCACTTGATGTAGCACCTAGAGACCTATAATCAAAGCCACATAGTAAAATCTCTCACAACATACAATAGCAAATACAATATTAAAACAATACAGAATTCAAAATACTAGAATCCAAACCATATATATTTGAGTATATTTTAATTCACAGAATTTGAACCAACAATTTTATGTCCCTGCCATAGAAGGGACATTATGTTTCGAGCTATTTCCATTATTTGGGTGCATGATTCCCGAAGCATTATTACATAGTTTAACCTAAAGTTTCTTACCGTGACGTTTGCATAGGATTCTGGAGCCAGGAGGGTGGCGGCGAGATGTCGTCGGCCTCATTAATTATTTTCCTCGGCCATCGGTTCATTTCTCTACACTCATGCCCTGCAACGCAACACCAAAACCTGGTGTGGCCATCTGCATGTCCTTTCCGTGTGCCCTCATCTTAACAGTTTATACGCACCTCCAATTTATTTAAATGTTACTACAGCCATCTTCTCTAGACTCCAGAGTTAAAGATACTTGCAATTTACAGGCTCTTCTTTCTGCCCTTTGTTACACTGATTTTGTCATAGCCATGTTGCAGGGGGGTTTGTTTTGTTTGATCAATTGTAGGTGTTTCTTTGTAGGGGAATTCCCAGCATATATTACTACACACTTCATATAGAAGCCAAGCATTTGTGAAGGTCTCGTTCTGCTTAGTGCTTCGTTCGTTCCTTTTCTCTATCTTGATCCAGCTTTTGTTCTGAGGACACTCTCATTGAATATATTAAGCTTTTGTTTTAAGAGGTATCTCTAAAACTCGTCTTTAGTTTATGTTTCTTAAATTGTGAATACAATTTATTTAACTAGTAAGGCAATCAACTGTGGGGAGAGGAGGAGAGTCTCATGTGAGATCTTACAATGTCGTCTTAGGGATTCAGTCTAGTGAAGTACAAATATATGTTGTGTTAGATGTCAAGGGCCAAATAGGCATTATTTAACTGGTATCGCCATCATTTGATTGTAGATAATAGATTGAGCGGTTAAATTAGTGCGTTGTTGAATCCAATGGTGCTTCTCTATTCGTTCGTTTCTTGTTTTTCTGTCCAGTTTTGTTGGGGGACACCATTTGCTAAATATTATATTAAGAAGCGCATCTTCAGAGGTGACTATAATACTCATCTTTAGTTTCTATGTGAACCAATTATATTCAACTGATAGCATTATCAATTCTGGGAAGGGGAGTTGTGTGAGAGTGATTTTACAAGGACGCCCTAGGGATTCAGTCCAGTGGACAAATATATGATAGCCCTTGGCTTGGACAAATGTGGTGAGTAGTGCTTCTGCCCAATTCATAACAGATGTCACCAATTGAAGTAAAGTAAACCTACAATACTCAAAGCTATCAGCCTAACCTTTGTTAAGGTATCATAAACCCCTTTGTCATCTTTGGTAATCCCAATATTGCTAATTAACAAATAACCTAAGGAAAAATGTTGAATGGAATGTTTTTGTTCAACGTTAAACTTTGACCCAACACTAATAATTATAACTTTTACAAAATTGTTTGAAAAAAATCATCTTATTTGAAAAGTCAAATCGATATTTTGATGGAGATTAGCCACATTTTAACTTATTAAACTTGATTGTATCAAATTAATTAGAAGTTGTCCCGGATGGTGCAAAGAAAAACCATAATAAAGAGTTGTGGTTGAATGCAATTCCTAAAGGACATTTATCATAAACATGTTAATGGAGTGGAGTAGCAGTGAGATGAGGTTTAAGACTCAAGACCACTTGTATGCTAGCACAAAAGGCAAAGGTAGATATTCAGTGCATAGGGAACATGGTGATGGAGTCGTATATAGCATCGAGTGAACGCTTTTTCATTGGCTTAGGTGAAGAATGAATCTGGTTGATTTTAAAGTAAAAACTACTCTCAAGCATAGTAGAGGCGGAGAATCTCTACATTGGCTTAGGTGAAGAATGATATTGGCTAAAAAGTAAAAAAATGCTATGAAGCAAAATAGAGGCAGAGAATCTCTCCATCATATAAGATTTGTTGTACATCAAACATTCTTGTTTTTGTCTTGAAAAACAAGACATATTATCTTCACTAAAATACAAGTCTATGGACAGGTCATCTTCATCCAAAGAGAAGATAGGTTACCTGAACATGCCATAAGAGGGAATGCATCTTTGTATTACCATTATTAATTTTCCATATTAGGAGTAGTAGCCCTGCCCACCAAAATATTAAAAACAGGGAAAATATTACCATTAATATTATTTCAAACAATAAGCAACTTAAAAACAAGAAGCACAAACCACAAATTAGATTACCAGTTGTGAGAAAAATTACAAGTATAGACATATTTCTTTTCCATCAATAAAAAATTGAGTCTCTAGTTATTAACTTGTCCATTAATTGACGTTAGTTATATTGGATTCTATCGAAACCCTGTGAACAATAAGTTTGCAATCCGTTTGCAGTGTTCTAAACATATAATTCTGACGGATATCTACAATAGATGATGGCTTTTTCATCTTTGGGAAGTAGTTATATTTACAGTAACCTTCAAAATCTGATTAGAAGTTGAGAGGTTTCATAGTATAGATAAGTATCTAGTCACAGACAAAATTAGTTTGAAGAAGTTCTAGGTTTTGTACTTTCATACAGCTATTACCAAATCATATAACTCAAATCAATGGTTGGAAAAATTACAATTTTGCATTGCTCACCAAATCATATAACTCAATTGTTGGAAAAATCACAATTTTGCATTGTTCAAAATGTGTTTTCACAATTTTGCATTGCTCAAATAGTGTTTTTTCACTACATAAATAAATTCAATGCCCTAAAAAACTTCCAAACTTCCAGGGCACCCAAAATACGTAATCACATCCTTGAAAGAGACTCCATTGCCGACCTCTAAACATAAGCACATAACCAACATGAGATATGAGTCTTTGAAAATATTTTAGTCAAACAATAGAGAGTGGTGATCAAGTTGTTTACCTTGATGAAAAGTTGTCACTACTTTATTGTGATCTTATCGTGATCCCCTACAAGAGTCATTGTTAGTATTTTAGATCTACCATGTAATTATCAAAGTGCATCCAGAGGAGTAAGGTTCTCCCTATGAGAGACCTAAGCATGATTTGAAAATTGACTAAATCATCGAAACCCTCATGGATTAAAGCTTCCCCATCAAATTTCTTGATACCATGCATTTCACAAAGCACTTACTAAATAAACATTTCTTCAAACACTTTTCTTTTAAATATTTCATCAAAGACTTTTATTGCATACAATTCATACTTGGCGAGCATTCTTGTAATGAGAAAAGACGGTACTCATGCATGTCTTTAGAAGAATCAAGTGTGACATCTCTGCTAAAAAGATCAATACATAGAAAGTCGTAACTACCTCAACCACATAACTATATTTTGGATACAAAGCCTATCTCTTTGTCATATCACAAAAAAATATGCAAAAATAATGCTTCCTTGCTTTGGAAATACAAGCTATGAACCCATACAAAGTGTCATATCACAAAAAAAGGTATGCAAAAATAATGCTTCCTCGCTTTGGAAATCCAAGTTATGAACCCACTCCTACATATTCTATTCAATTCATTAAAGGAAGAACTATCTCTGTAATGACTATAAAATATTTACGTGGTCATGTTTTCCAAGTTGAGTTGATAAATGAGCATCTCTGGAAAAAGTTCTTGAGGAGGGTGCAATGAAATCTAAAAAAATGTCTTAGGAGGGCACAATGTCCCTCAAACCCTAGAGATATGGCGTACCAAAAAAACCTGGTTGTAAACCCCTGAGGGAAAAAATGAAGTGAAACCCTATTAGGTCTCTACAGGATGTGTGGAGGCCCTGAGCACTTTAATCCCAGGGTAGTATATGATAGTATTCACGGTCGTGTTTCTGGAAGAGTGAAATACATGCTCTGGATTTTAGCAGGCAATCTTAGGCATGGTGTGGTGTCGTCTCCCTCCTAATGTCATTCAAGCACCTTAAATATTCCTACATGATTAGCCAAGATATCAACAAGTGGCAGGGACATTGTCACATGTGGCTTGTTGAATCAGTTGTGTATTCATTAACAAAGAGCTCTATAGGAAAAAAGATGGGCTTTTGAAGACTTCATTGGCATGGCCAAAGACAAAATGACATGTGCCAACCTCGTATTGTTCCTTGTTACTGTGACTGATCAGGTGGCAAAGCCCTCATTTACAGTCTTTCTCCATCTCCAAATCATGAAGCCTTTGTATCACAGGATGGGAAATTTTATTGCTAATCGTCGACAGTACAAATTTTACCAATCGTCGAGGGCAATTTTCTTGCAAATCACCGAAAGTAAAGTGAGGTTAGGGTGTTGATTCAAAGGTCGAATTCACAGTGTTGAGGATAAAAGAGTTTAAGGAGTCAATTGAAAGAACATAGTTCAAGGCGTCGATGTAAGGTAAATCAAAACACCGCTTTAGAAGACAATTTTGGGCATCGATCAGAGAGCTCTTTCAAGGCGTCGGTTTAGGAGAAAAACTCAACACTGATAGACTGATCGTCACACAAGAAAAAACTAAAATTTATTCTAACTTGCTTGATTCATTCTTTTGGCATTGTTTAAAAGTTCTATAGTCCCTCAGAAGTCTTTCCCTCTAATGCTTTTCAGTGTGTGTCCAACGAGGTCTCGGCTATGGTCATATAACTCCAACAATTTTTCCTAGTAAGACAATTGCTTGCATGGTTTTTCTTCCTCACACAGTATGGCTAGCACTCTTTCCTTTCATTTCCTTTGTTTTTGCTCACTCTCCCTTCCCCCAAACTCAACTCTCTCCTTTACTCAAATTTCTCTCCCTTTTTCCCATGCATGCTTGACTCTCACAATTCCCCAACTTGATTGTACTCAACCCATACTTTCAGGACCTGGGTGCGATGACTCCTTCACCTATCTCTTACATGCATTCAATGCTAGCATTCCCATATTGAGGGTACTTTGTCCATGTCTTCGTAACTAAAGAGGTGACTTCTTCCACCAACCCCCTTGCATTCAATGATCGGGTTATGGATAAGTCAAAGGAAAAAGATAAATGTTAATCACAGAAAATGATTTAGAAAGGTGGCTTGAGATTTTTGACATGTAGAACTCCCTTTAGTCCCTCTCCTCCCTCCTGCCTCCTCTTTTCCCCACTTGTGGTATCATAACCCCTATAAGCCTTATGCTCAATCAACCATTTTGGTTTCTTTATTAACTAAAAACAAAATATATACAACGTTCAATATTTTAGATAACCATGATATGATAATAAGATATCCATGACGAAATAAAATGAGTGCTAAACACAATTAATTACAAAATAATCAGAAGATCAAAATCGAAACATTATAAAGGATGGGTTTCATACCCCCTTTTTTTAAGCTTCGTATTTTCTTTCTTCTTATTCTCCCCAAATTTTGAGTCTTCATAAACCATTGGGAACTAGACCAATTAACCACTAATCCTTTCTATGTCATATGTGCTATAGACCTCTACACTAAGCATTGAACCCCTCTCATCATTAGGCCCTTAGGTCTCTTTGCATCAAACACTTAATTACAAATAATATTACTTTCGTTCCTTTTATACTCATGGTTAATGGGGTCTACCATTATCATTGGGCCCTTAAGGATTTTATCCCACATGCTTTGATGCTTCAAGGTAAGTTTACTTTGTCGGGGACTCACACCCCCTTTTGACTTTACCAAGAATTACAATCATCCCTCCAATATCCAATATGGGATAATACTTAAATTGGTGTTGTTGTGGGTCCCATATCATACATGTGTCAACATCTTACAATCGTTTCCTTTATGAAGCTGTCCAATTGTCATCCATACTTCGAGATCAAATGTACAAGGGTTCTAATATGCAGAAATTTCAATAACTTTTGAATTTTGCTTTGTTAGTCCCTGTCGAAGGCCAGGACTATAGTGATTGATTTGTCGTTGACCATCAATTAGTTCAACTTGACTAAAAAATACTTTTCCATTCTCCAATGTTATACATAGGATGAATAAAATAGTTATTTTTTTACAATATTTAAATTACATTTAAAAACAATCCTATTGGCTAATAGGTTCAAAGTCTTATTGCCAAACTTATACCAGCTAAGTTTTATAACCTAAAGTTTTGATTGTTATAGCCGAGCTTCTAACTTATGTGTTTTATAAGCAAACTTTAAACTACAAAGATCTATTTATTTAAATATACTACATGTTCTTTAAATATAGTACAATTATTTGCCTGACAAATGACAAATGACAAATGATGTTAGTGTAAGTGAATTAAATCTTATGCTTTATCAATGCACCACCTTTTCTTATCAATGCATCGTTTTACTTTTTCTCTAATAATGCCCCCCCATTCTGACAAATTTCAATGCACATGCATAGCTCCAAATAACAAGAGCTATACCACTGCAACTACACTTCTATCATGTCTCAGTGGAAATGTTTTTCTCCTGGATTGAAATTGTTTTTTGTTGAAGAAGAATCCACAGTATGAATAGCCTGATACAGATTACCTTCTAGATGAGGAATCTACCCTTCTAGATTGAGAAACTTCCTTCAATGCTTAGATCGAGAGGTAGATTGCATTACATAGTGGTAAGGTCTATGCTATACTATTTAGACCTTTGAAAGAAATATTGAAAGAAATATTAGTGAAAAGAAAGTACATAACAATTTGTATTTAGATACACTGCATTACATAGTGGACTCCATTACATAGTGGTAAGCTCTATGTTATAATATTTAGAGCATTGAAAGAAATATTAGTTAAAAAAAAGGTATAGAACAATGTAGATTCAGATTCATTTTAATAACTTAAATTTTAAATTATGTCTTAGTTTCTTTTCATCCTTG
Source organism: Picea glauca (assembly GCA_000966675.3). Lineage (NCBI taxonomy): Eukaryota > Viridiplantae > Streptophyta > Pinopsida > Pinales > Pinaceae > Picea > Picea glauca. The sequence continues at coordinate 43,340 of JZKD02S1968557.1, read as the reverse complement.
ACAAAGAGAAATTTTACCATAGGTTCTGAAATGCCTAACTGATCTCCGCTCTTGTGTATGCCTTTGTTACTGGTGGATCTAGTGACCTGATAGGAGAATGTTATTTGGATCAGGATGAGAAGATCCAACTCCTTATGTTCTTGTGCATGCAGTGAGAATCCATGTGACTGTTATTATTATTATTATTATTGGCCATGGGCTTCTCAAGCACTTTTGGTTTATCATTCCTTATAATCTTGGTTTATCATTCCTTATAATATCATGGTCTTGGCTTATTTTAAAACTGGTAATAATGAATTAACCGAGCAACCTCAACTTTAGTGTTTACATTTTGTAATTCATTCATGTTAACTAAACAACCTCAATTTTTTTCTACCGGATCGGATTGTGATGGTTCACTTATTTCTTTTTCACTTCATTCACGTGATGAGAAATTGTTTGACAATGATGGAGTAGTCCTGGCCAAAGAAGGTCGGCTTCCTAAGGGCCTATGTTTGTGAAACTCCAACTAGATCTGGTGGTGTTGCTACCTTAGCCACTGACCATGATGTTGGAAAAATAAATAACTTGAAATGATTGGAAAGTTCAAAAAACAATGAGATATTATATATGATAGTTATCATTGATTGGAAAGTAAAAAATATGTTACCTACTCGCATATGCCTTATTCTTACCTGAATATTCTTTGGTAGAGGCCTCAATCGTTCCTCCTTTCCATCACCAGGTTGTGAATATGCATGTTGATTTTCGTCCAAGTATTCCAAATAATTTGCGAGGACAGGCACAAACATCATGTCCCCTTCCACCCTTGCTGAGTAAAAACACAGGTAACCTTACTCGACCCATTAAAGCACAAACCCAGATGCCCACCATCCTTAAAATCATCCTCAGAAAACAAACATAGATACTTCAAATTCTTCTGCCTCCATAGAATTCTTGGCATGCACGAAGAATCTTGCTCCTGACGCTCGCTTGCAGCTTTCGTCGACACACAGGATCCCATGCCAGTGCAACCAATTGCCTCAATCAATCAAACCCACTTACCACCATCAAAACCCAAAACAAACCCACTTCCCACCATCAAAACCCTAATCACAACATCAYAATTTTTTATCRTTTAGACTTCAAATTTCAACCAACAAAACCCAWACGCCCACCCTYGWTAAAAGMATCCTTGGAAAAYRGACCCGGAGACTTCAAATTCTTCTTCCTCYATAGAATTACTAGCATGCATGAAGCATCTTGTTGTTGGTGYTCGYTGTCAGCTTTAGTGTAGYCAATTTCCTCAATCAATCAAACCCACTTCCCACCATCAAAACCCAAATAACAACATCACAATCTGTTATCGTTTAGACTTYGAATTTCARTGATTMAGATCCAAAYAAAAAAAGGCAAGCTCTATGTACTGAAGCAAGCTGTAATATAGCTTCCTCTCAACTGTACMMAAKAATTCAAACTKCGGGCCATGCGCRGACTAATGACTTGACAATGGGTTGATCATTTTGAATATAGATAATAGTATTTTATGGTGTAGATAATAGTATTGTATGGTGTAGAAGTTCTTTAACTTTGGTGTACTGTAGTCATATAGAAGTTGGTAGAGGTTTGACCTTCCTTGTCATAGGCATATAATTTATATGTAATTCAAAGTGGAAATATGTCTTTGGAACATCAAATGTTAGGCTTGTCTAATATTTTTTTATAAATCATATGCACTCGTTGTAGCAACGGAATAAATGTTGTATATGCTTGCAATCTGACTTGCTTACCACCATCAAAACCCAAAACAAACCCACTTCCCACCATCAAAACCCTAATCACAACATCACAATTTTTTATCGTTTAGACTTCAAATTTCAACCAACAAAACCCATACGCCCACCCTCGTTAAAAGCATCCTTGGAAAATGGACCCGGAGACTTCAAATTCTTCTTCCTCCATAGAATTACTAGCATGCATGAAGCATCTTGTTGTTGGTGTTCGCTGTCAGCTTTAGTGTAGCCAATTTCCTCAATCAATCAAACCCACTTCCCACCATCAAAACCCAAATAACAACATCACAATCTGTTATCGTTTAGACTTTGAATTTCAGTGATTCAGATCCAAACAAAAAAAGGCAAGCTCTATGTACTGAAGAATCCTCTCAACTGTACCCAAGAATTCAAACTGCGGGCCATGCGCGGACTAATGACTTGACAATGGGTTGATCATTTTGAATATAGATAATAGTATTTTATGGTGTAGATAATAGTATTGTATGGTGTAGAAGTTCTTTAACTTTGGTGTACCGTAGTCGTATAGAAGTTGGTAGAGGTTTGACCTTCCTTGTCATAGGCATATAATTTATATGTAATTCAAAGTGGAAATATGTCTTTGGAATGTCAAATGTTAGGCTTGTCTAATATTTTTTTATAAATCATATGCACTCGTTGTAGCAACGAAATAAATGTTGTATATGCTTGAAATCTGACTTGCTTTGGCTCATACCAAGTCTGGCAGCTAAATCAGGAAAAATATTTGTGTGCAAAGATGACAACAGAATGCGAAGCTTGGCTTCTTGCTCAGGACTCCAACAAACAACATCTAAATATCGCATACATGACTCTATATAATCACGAAACATCACTTCAGAAACAACTAGTAAAATAGGCAATACTTCATCCACATTGGTGAAATTGAAGTGTTCGTATGTATCATAAGAATATATGAGTTGAATACATTTGATGTAACTCTTAGGATGGTAAGAACATGTTACCTTGATTTCAAATGACTGCTTATCCAAAGACCAGCAGCATTGGGAAATCTTTTTTTTCAAAAAACTCAGTCTTTTTCAACACTTGAGAGTGAAGTACAAGAGGATTTCTGGTATAGGCACTAGGATTTCCCAATTCTTAAATTGCACGTTGATTGGACATCACTAGTATAGGGTGATATTGCTTTGTTTGCCTCTCTCTTTAATGTTGTCATTATGAAATTTCATGTCATTGGTTTAAAGAATCCATGGGACGGGTTTTAAGAAGTATCATGTTTATCTAAACTTATAAGAATATACTAAAGTAGAAGTAAATTAATCATTTTGAAATCATAAAAAAAATCTAATTAAGCTATTATTTCCATGTACATTTTAATGTGTATTTATATGGAGTTGGTCAAAATGCTAGAAAAAACAAAAATAAATGTGGAACCTACAACATAAAGACACGAAAATAAATGTGGAACCTACAACATAAAGATAATTATGATTGAACATAACATCAATTCAATTCAACTAGATCAATAAAATGGATGCTAAGTGTAATTTATGTTCAAAGCAATATGCTCATTTCTCAATCGGGACATAGCCACTACAATGGCACTTGTTTAGATTTAGCAATCAAACAACTTTAGACTCCAATGTTAATGCTTGGGTTGCCACAATTAATGTCTCCTTTGTACTTTGCAGTCTTGATAATCTTTGACTCGATGCTCTTGGTTTGGTCCCTTTACCTTTCTATGTTCTGAAGCTAGGGTGTCCCATGATTCCTAATTAAAGTGCAACATATCATAGTTTACTGATGGAAAAACTTGGTAAAACTCTTTGATGTCCGAGGTGAATTGTCCTTTGACTTCTTTCCTCGATTTGATCTTTATCCCAACCCAAATCTTCTTGGTGTTGGTATATATGTAGTCGTTTTCAGAAATCAATCAAAATTATATTAAGTAACAAATAAATTCAAACATTTTATAGGATAGCTTATGTGGCGAGGGATGCTCTTGCAATATTACCTCATAATACCACATATAGTTCCACAAGATGTGATTAGTATCATCATTATTTGAACTATAGTTTGGATAACTACTAGCATATAGCATACCCCTAAAGTAGGGAAAGGAAACGCCGAAAAATATACAAGGTAGAAAAGTGTAGGAAAAAGAAAAATAATAAAATAAAATAAAATGTAAGAAAAAGAAGAATGATAAAATCAATTACTTGCAAAATGCAAATTAGTTAAAGTATAGTTAATTTTGTGTGAAGGGTAGTTAACTTTGTCGAGCATACTAAAAGAATCTCTTCAACAATCATAAAATGAATAACAAAGTAAATCATATGGATAAAAATACAAATACAAAATAAAGGATAATATATCACAATATAGATTGGAAAGTTTAATTGCAAAAAGTTTGAGATTTACAAATTTCAAAGAAACTGTGATATCTTGATATTAGAATCACATTAAGAAATGATCTTTACAAATTATTACTACATAAATGTATAAGTGTAATTAAAACATTCTATCCTTGAAATTTCATAAATAAAAAAAATTGTCACTTTGTTTAAATTTATTCTTTTATATTTTAAATATATTTGAACATAAAAAACCTTCTAAATCATCATTAGATTACACTAATTTTATTGTGATGATAAATTATTAAAAAATAAAAATAAAATCACATTTTATAGTTATCCATGATAAAAAAAATCAATTCACAACTGAAAGAAAATAGTGCACATAAAAAAAAATGTACCTTGTTATTCGTACTCATCCCATGACACCAATAATGACGACTTTTCAATTTATAAGTATAGTGGGCCTTTTATACCCACTCCTGAAAATCCCACCTAACACTATAATAGTGTTAATTAACAAGAGCAACAAAGCTGCATAATACTGCCTCCTTACGTTTGATACGAACTTTACCCTGTCGTTTATGAACGCGGATGTACTGAACGTCCATCCCTCGAAGGAGAAAGAGCGGTTTTAGCCTTAAAATGCGCATGTTCACAATCGTGAGCGTACGGGATCACATCCAGTCGACTGTCGTTTCGGATTTCCTATGTATTGATATAATATATATGTAATGTAAAAAGTTGGCAGTCTTCCCGTCACGACGATTAACCTTTTGCTCTTCCCCACCCGAACCCACCTCCAAACACGTCAACAATCCGGTTAAAACCCCCGACGTCAGCTGCAGTCTCGGTTAATGAAGTTTATTGCATCGCAAAGCGTCCTTGAACTGAGATCCACCCACTATACAAAACCAGATCTACCCCCTCTAGTTTTGAACCAACCCGTGATCTCCATGGAGAAAACACATGTTCTTAACCATTAGACTCATTCAAGCTACATCAAAAAAAAAATTGAAAGACATGAGGATGTGTAAACGAGATCATTGGACATGAGGATGTGTGAACGGGATCATTTATGTGTGCACCATTTATGTGTGCACGGGTCAAGAGACCATTTAATATAATATATCTAGGTGCAACCACACATTTCACCACTACCAATACCTCAAAGTAACACCATGGCTCACACATTTCACCACTACCAACACCTTAAGGTGACCCCATGGCTCCAGGAAAAGCCCTCATGGGAATTGAACCTTGCCCAATAGTGAAAAAGTATATGATCTTATTAGAGGTAATCCAATAACTCTTCATTGGCTTTCTTATGGATATTGTCTAAGCAAAAACAGTTTTTGGTCTTAGAGTAAGACCTAAAAATGATTATAAAATTAAAAACTCCTCTTCTTTAGAAGTAAAAAAACACATTAACCATCTCAAATAGTTTTCCTTAAATAATGATAAGTCAATCTACTTTCACAAATAATTATTAATAATTTTCCTAACTACTAATTAGTAATAACTAAATTATAATAACTTT
>JZKD02S1968556.1:500768-512502 GCA_000966675.3 Picea glauca | reverse complement strand
AAACAAAAACTCAGACCATCACCCTCTCTTTATCCAGATTTTCACTCCACTATGTTTCTTCTGCTTGTCATCAGGACTCCCGAAATACTGAACCCTGAATTCTAGAAGTGTCGAAACTCACTCGTTCAACTTCACACGCAATAATCCCTTTCACTGTTCAGGAATGTGAATGACCAAAGGTTTTGGTCTTCACTTGAACCTTACGAAACCCGAAGCTCCGAAATGATCTAACGACTCAAATGACCACAATAAACGGTCCACGTTGATTCTTGAAACCAAAGTGATGGGTTCACCCAACTCCTAACCACCTTCCATCTTCACTGGATCCTACGGTCCTCGTGACTTCGTGATTTCTCTATGGAGAATTCTGACTGTCTGATTCACTCCTCAAGAATCTCTAGCCAAACTGACTTGGCGTCCTTCCACTGAACTTGACTTCTACGCAATGATTTCGCTCCCCGTCTTCCTTTTGAACTCTTCAACGGTACTAACCCTCCCGAGCTTTCACTTGTGAACTTAAGTCTCCAAGAGAGATCTTCCTCACACTCCTTGTGGAAATCTTTCAAATAACCTCTAGTTATTTGAGTCCTTGACTCTGTGCACTCTTTGCAATAGCAGTCCTTCCACCTTCACCTTAGTTGATAACTTCTAAGGCTTCAACTAGCCCGCGCACACCTTGCACGGCTCTGTTCTTCACCTGCACTTCTGCTAGTATGAGAACAATTGTATCTCTCCTGAGATTTATGAGATAAAACTCAAACCTTCATCAATGCACACCTTGCGAACATTCGCTGCACTCCTTGTAGGAATTCTCAGGAAGAGAAATAATTGAAACTCATTCTTCTCCTCTCTTAAACTTCATACACTCAACATGAAATCATACACATAACAAAGCATTGAAACAAATCCATACAGAGAAACAAAGCAACTGTAAACATACCATTCAAAAAATGTAAACAGTAAGCATCACAACACCATGAAAATTGAGTCAAAGCTTCATATATTAACTCAAGTGCTCCTGTACATGGGTTCTTCTCTACAGCTCTCTTCTACAACTCTACATCTTATGAGATCTGAATAATCATCTATCGTTACAATGATACAAGGGTGAGGGTGTCTATATCCATTTTCCCTCCTACTCTCTAAACTGTCTAATCTATGAATTCAAATCTACCTACTTTCATTAATTGCGTATAAATGCCTTTACGTTCTACAGATGAGAGCAATTCTCAAGATCTATTTACAGCATATAAGATATAAATGTAAGTATGCTTCCCCTAGCTATCACATTAATATTCTCTTCATTAATTTTTTTTAAAACATATCAAAAACGTGTGTTGGTGCTTTTCCAGTTGTCTTCCGCCTTTTACGTTACTTTCTTGGCTGGCTTCTTACATTGCTCCTACGTCAACCTCACTGTTATTATGTGTGGTTAATATCTTTTTCTAAAGTTGGTATAAGAGAGACATTTCTCATGCTGCAGTTCACGGAGAAGAGAGAAACTGGTGTTTGTTGAAGCTAATATATGTGGAGGAAAAGTTACAATCATCTGCAAGATGAACCATCATTGTTGAGCTATTTGTGTGGCCATGTGTTTGCTACATGGAGCATTCTACTCCCTGTGTAGAAGAGAATCATGGTAGAGAGATATTTCAAATAAAATGCACATAGACTTGTGTGTATTTTTTGTTGAGGAAGAGAAAGAAGTTGCTCAGAGATCTTCATAAAGCATTGACAGAGCTATCTAGAAATTGATCTGCATAAAGAATTAATCTAGTCTACAATATTGATTCTATCATAAGAAATTGATAGAACATATTTCTATTGTAAGGTAGATTAGTGTTTGAGTGGTTTTCAGATCCACAAATTTAGGAGGTTGTTAGAGGCTCTCTTACCCTATATATATCTAATCATTTTCCATCTTAGAATATAAAGTGTGTGAGCATAATTTCACTGGTTTGAGCCCTTTTGACCTCACTATTATTATGTGTGGTTAATATATGTTTTTAAGTATAGAATTCACTTGTATATGTTAGATTCATAATGAAGAAAAATGTAGAAACATAATGGAAATAACTAAAGAAATCAGGAAACCATGATAAACAAAGATAAATAGAATACAGGATAAAAAGGTATACTCTATAATCATTAATGATAAAATAATCATTTACATAGATGTACATATATATACAAAAATACCACAACTGTCATATATAACAGTTAGGTAAACCAATGAACTATTATTAGAGTTTTTAACATCCCCCCTTAATCATAAGTTCGTTCTTGCCTAAAAAAATGCCACTACTTGACAAGTAGTAATGTGTCAAGAAATATTCAGAGGGCTTAAGATCCTCTCTAAAATATGAAAAAAATAGAAAAAGTTGATGTCTTCTACTAAATTGGTGGTTTAAGGGTGACCACAAACTCATTTGGTTGTTTTGGGATGACCACAAACCAATATGGTGGTTTTAGGATGATCACAAACCCAATGTATGGCAAAAGATGATGTCTTCTACTAATTGGCATGGTTTAAAGATGACCATAAACTAACAAGAGTTTAAGGCTCAAAAGTATGAAAATGTAACTAGAAAAACTTTATGTCTTCGCAAGCAGAACTTCATGTCTTTTTCTTAATTGGTGGTTTTAAGATGACCAAAAGATATCAAGAGTTCAAGGCTCAAAAAACTATGAATGGTTTTACTACTACCACAAACCATATCAACAACAATATCTTCAGGAACAAGATTACATTACAGGAACTAGGTTGCATACATGATCATCTATTTAGAGGCTCTAAATAAAACTTGGAGCCTCACAAATAACATAAGATGTAGGCTTCTACTAAAATTTAGGAACAAGATTGAATGCTTATTTCCTATTTGATCATCTGTTCACATACTTTGGTCCCTCAATCTGAGATTACTATCTCATATTCCCCCCCCCTTAATCGAAGATTCAATGTCTTCGATACACCCTTAAGCTACACAATGGTTCATGCCACAACTTGACACAACATCCTCTCTAGGGACAAGAGGAATACAATTGCATGACTCAACAAGACTTACTAAATAGATGGGGAATACAATAACCTATGGAAAGACTTACAACTTGGTCCAAAAACTCACGGGTGTCGGGTATAATCGATCATGTGGAGGGTACAACCTTTTCTGGAAATATTGCATGAATGCCAAAAACTACAGTATAACCAATGACTTAGATGCACAAAAAAATCCTAAGAATAAATAATCTTCCTTTACAGAAAACCTTATAACTCCTTTACAAAATTTTGAGTATATTATGAATATGATCCCGCTTGAATTAAATAAGACTTCTAACTCATTGAATTTTAATCCACTTATTACTCCCAAATAAAAACTTTTAATCCACTTATTACTCCCAAATAAAAACTTTTAGCAAATATTTCATAAAGTTATAACCCTCCATACTTTAATGTTTTTTATGAAACGTTAATGTTATATATGAAAGATGACTAAATTAGTGGAATAATAAATTTATATTCCACTCAACTATTTCCCCATATGATGCCTTGTAAATGACTGTCACATACCATTTTATATCTTTGAAAGGGTGGATTTTTAAAGGGATGTTTATAAAATCATGGAGCATGAGGAAGATAAAAATGAAGATCCCATAATTAATTTCCAAGTCTAGGTATTAACAAGTCGAGATTGCATATGGAGAGTTGGTTATCTTCGCTCATATCACTTGTTCTTTACATAACAATCATTATTACCATGTCCATCCGTCCAAGTCAAAGTTTCTATTTGTGCCAACGTTCCTTCTTGCAGGTCGTAAGGGTACGTGTAGGATTAGCACCTTGAAGCACCTCAATAAAACAGATCGATCACATTTTTTCATCAAATTTTTGTGTCGTTAAATAAAACAAATATGAGCTAGAATCTTCTTGCAAGATCACTTCTTTGCTTCAAATCAACGCTCCGTCAGGTTAACCAGATTGATTCCGATCAGAATAGTTTTTTTTCCTCTTAACTGTCCATATATGAATTATTTTCCACTCTTGAATCCACCCTTGAATGCCTTCAGCTAGATTTCATTCCTCCTTCACTTCTTTCAATGATAAATGCTAAGAAGAAATCTTCAACATCGTTTGCAATGGCCTGCTCAACATCGGTTTCGAATAAATTCTCTGTTGGTTTTATAGGTCTCCCATTTCATTACTGTCACTGCACTTCAAATCCATAGAAAAACTACTATGGATCTACTAGACCCTAAAAACTATAGGACTTTGATAAACTACTAGGCTCATAAGATCAATATCATGCTCTGATACCACTATTAGATTCATAAAGAAGAAAAATGAAAATACATAATGGAAATAATTGAAGAAATTACGAAACCATGATAAACAGAGATAAATAGAATATAGGGAGAAAATGCACACTCTATAACTGTCAGTGCACTTCAAATCCATAGAAAAACTACTATGGATCTACCAGACCCTAAAAACTATAGGACTTTGATAAACTACTAGGCTCATAAGATCAATATCATGCTCTGATACCACTATTAGATTCATAAAGAAGAAAAATGAAAATACATAATGGAAATAATTGAAGCAATTACGAAACGATGATAAACATAGATAAATAGAATATAGAGAGAAAAGGGACACTCTATAATCATTAATGAGAAAATAATCATGTACATAGACATACATATGTAATACAAAAAGACTATAATTGTCATGTAACTGTATAAAGTTAGGTAAACCAACTAACTGTGATTATAGTTTTTAGCAATATATGAGAATTGATACCAACAAATAATATTGAAATGAAATGAGATAACAGTTAAGTAAACCAACTTACTATGATTATAGTTTTTAACAGAATATGAGTATTGATACCAACAAATGATATGATATTGAAATGGAATGAGATAATGTTTACCTCGAGGACCGTGGGATTCTATTGTTGGTATAGAAATATGAGTCCCATAAGAATTGATACCAACAAATGATATGATATTGAAATGGAATGAGATAATGTTGATCGTTGGATGCTATTGTTGGTGTAGAAATACAAGTCCCAAAAGTTGTAGCGTGGCCTAGATATTTGTTGTGCTGAATAACTTGATGAGCGATAGCATGCTCTGCTACATCTTGTATTTCATGAGGAGTATATTTGGAATGAACCTTGATTTGTAAAAGTACGGGAATGCTTTGGATTATGTGAATGGCTATAGAAGTCGTGTTTTTCCTAGTATCTCTTTTGAGGAAAAAAAAAACCTCGCCCTGATTAAGAATTTTAAATTTGAGTAGTAGGTAGATGCTAAATGTGAAGCCCCAAATGATTTAAAATTTGAGTTTGTGTTTATATTGAAATGAGAAATTTAGCCTTTGGATTTCCTTGAATTGGTAAGAATGTTGGATATTTCAATGTTGTGGCAGCTAAGAGCAATATGAGAACTATGGCATGAGGGATAGGAAGGGAGAGATGAAACTTAAACATGTATGTAGGGGTAATAAGGGATGTTGTTACATTCTTTGGAAGGGTTATGAGAGAGGAAAATAATGAATGTTTTTTGGTAAATTGAGGATAGGGGGAATTGAGAATGAAATAAAGATAGTGAGACAATTTTGTGAGAGGAGAGGTCGACCAAGGGTTAGTATTCCATAGGGTTGGGAAGAAGGATGGTGCAAATGGAGGACACTATTTGATGCAAGGTACAATAGAGACATAAAGGGATTTATATAAGTTCACTTATTGGATTGGAGGATTATGGAGAAAATGTTTTGCAGTAGAGGTGAGTTTATAGGTTTTACCATGTGTATGTGTTGTGGTGGGAATCCAATAGTGAATTATGGTGAAGGTGATATGGGATCTGGGGTAACACCACATTTGACACTTTCTAGGAAAAATATTATGGAAAATGTTATGGTTGATCATTTATTAATCAAAAGACAATGAATAGTTTGTTCTACCTAGCTAAGGTGATAGGGAAAATGATGAGGATTCCATTGTTGAGGATGATCATGGAAATTTTGTATTTCTCTTGACAATTATGAGTAAAAAGTACATCTTTAGAGTCAAAATAATTTCCCTTGGCCACTAAGATTAAGGAAGGCCCTAAGGTTTGAAAGAGTCAAAAGAATTTCCCTTAGTCATTAAGATTAAGGAAGGCCCTAACATTTGGGAGAGTGATTGTTTTTGTTTAAGAAGAGGGGTCACTAGATGGAAATGGATCTATAAAATCATGGACTTGCTAAAAGTGCTCTAGTAGTTTTCACCATTGCATAGAGTTTTATTGGTGAATAGGAAGTATAAGGCATGATAAGTGGAAGCATCATGATAGTGGGATTTGTGGTTATGACTCCAACAAGGAGGTCAATAATATGCACGAGGGATAGGGTTAGGGTTAGGATTGAGAGGATTGTGCTAGTTTGTTATTGAAAGTACGATGAGGAGGGTGAGAAGTCGGGACACAAGGGAAATTTTTAAGTGTATTTTGTGAGGGAACTTAGGAAGGATTGATATAAGGTGATTCTATCAAATAAAGCTACTTCATGACTAAATATCACTAACAAACTATAACTAAATTTTATAGTAAGCACCTCTTTAGAATTATGATATTGAGTTGGATCTAGAGCTTGGTTAAAATATCAATATCATACTAGATTCTTTTGCTTCGAGATTTCCATAGAGAAAACCATCTCGATATCAAGTTTTACATGTAGACAAGTAGGTAATATTAAAATAATGTAACTGCAAAGTGTATTCTTATTATTATTTGATATTTTATTCATTGGATCAATCCCCATTGTGGATTGATCATGTCAGCCATTGTATAAGGAGAAAATCCCCTTTTGTGGATTGGTCATAATGTAATTGTAAAAGGAAAAAGAAGAAGTCATCCTCAGAATATATCAAGAGGCCCCGAAATATAATAAATGTGGTTATAACCACCCATTTTGAGAATTTGGCCCTGAATAGACACTTCACATGTGCCAGATTTGTATAAATAAGGACGCTAGCGCCTCACTTAGACACACACATCACTTTCTCATTGAGAGACAAGTTTCAGAACTATAGTGGGAGAAGAAGGAGAGAGAGTGGCGCATATTTTGGGAGAATATATTTTGTATTATTTCAAGTTACCTCTTGGAATTGTATTGGCTATCTATAATAAGGAAGCTTTGTTGGGTTTTCTTTCCCTAGAGGGTTTCCGACGATAAATGTTGTGTCTCTTGTGATTGTGTATTTCTCAGTGATCTTGTGTTATGTTATTGTTATCTATTGGAATGAAAAGAACTATAATAATGGATTAAACATTAACATGGTATCAAAGCCAAGCTAAAGAGAGCATCTTTCACAAGAGTGAAAAATGTCATTGTTTCCGTACATGCAAATTAGGGATTTTTGATGGTGAAGCTTTTCAGCCCAAAAACAATCTAGAAAAGTGTGCCCTCCCCCAAGGATTACTTTGGCACTCTTGGTGCACATTTTCAGTGGCTATATATCCCTGAAAGTGAAACCCTAGTTTCATAAAGTACCAGAAGTACCAGAAAACCAGTGTACCGAAAGTACCGGAAGTACCAGAGGTACCAGAAAACCAGAAGCACCAGTCCAGAATCCGCATATCAAGTTTGGAGGAGAAAAAAATGGATTTTATCAGATCCAAAAAAACCAGGATACTCACCTCAGCCAACCACACCTCCTGGTAAGTTAAGAATTTGATTTTGAGCATTATCATTTTTTGGTCATTTTCCTATCTCTAGGTAAAAGATGTCTGCAAGAACTAAGCTTGTTGAAAAGATGGAAGGTGTGGAAAAAGTTCATGCCTAGAAGTATAGTAGTGGAATCATTCTTAAAGAGAATGACCTCGGAAAAATACAAGCATCAAAAGACAAGCATCAAAAAGAGTAAAAATTTCTGGAACCTGACGATGCTACAGAAAAAGACAAGCATCAAAAGGACACAATCGGGACCAAAAGAATCATTGCAGATTCAATCAAAGACCATGTGATGCCTTATGTGTCATCTAAGAAGACTCTGAAAGAAATGTTTGATGCCTTGACCAAATTGTATGAAGGAAAGAACATAAACCATAAGATGAATCTAAGAACTCAACTGAAGAATACAAGAATGCAGAAAGGAGAAACAAATTGAAGAATATTTCTCTAGAATCTCAGAATTCAAAGAATAGTTAGAAGCAATTGAAGATACCATAGATGAATATGAACTCATAATGACGTCCCTAAATGGTCTCACAATACCTTGGGATGCATTCATCCAAACGATATGTGCGAGAATGGAGAAAATGAAGTTTGATAGTCTATGCAAAGAATGCATCCAAGAAAAAACAAGAGTAGCTAATCGTGAAGTGCTACTGCAAAGAGATGATGATAAATACCTATCTACTCACACCAAAAGAGGAAGGAAGAAACCCTACTTCAAAAATGAGACTCATAAAGAGCCTCAACCGCCAAACAAATTCAATAATAAAGAATCTTATCCAAAGAGATTTAAGAAGAAAGGACAGCGAAGGGAAAGAGATTACTCATCTGTACAATGCTATCATTGTGACAAGATGGGAAACATTGCAAAAAAATTTCCAGCCAGACGAGAAGAATACAAGAGAAAACATAAGAGGCACCATGCCCATGTAGTTGAAGATGAAGAACCACCCGCAAAGATGATAAGAGAGGAGATCAAAGACCATGTCTTAATCTTGGCCCTCTCGGGATCTGTAACACTTGGAGAGGACACTTGGCTCATTGATAGTGGTGCATCCAAGAACATGACGAGACAAAGAAACATTCTCTCTTGTATCTCAGAAAATAAGTTTTCTTAGAAAGTGACACTTGGAGATTATTACAAATATCCCATCAAGTACGTACTATATGTACTATATGTACTAGGTTTGACAAAGAACCTACTCTCCATTTCAGCTTTAGAAAAGAAAGTCTTCAGGTTTGCCTTTATATATGGAAAATTTATTATGTGGATTAAAGGAGAAACCTTAAATGAAGCAATCATCATTGGAAGTGAAGAAAATGGCTTGTATAAACTAAAGGGTCATTCAGAGGCTTCCATGACCCACGCCATTGAAAAATCATGTGAACTTTGACATAGAATATTAGCTCACATCAACTACAAGACTCTACCATACATATTCAAAGTGGTCAAAGGTTTACTAGAACTCAAAGGTGACCATGAAGGTGTATGCAATGGATGTGCACAAGGGAAGAACATCAAGAACTCTTTTTCAAAGAGAAACAACAAAGAAGAAGGAGTCCTAGAGCTCATTCATTCAAATGTCTGTGGCCTAATTCCATCATCCTCCATTAGTGGGTATGTATTTTATGTATCATTTATTGATGATTATTCTCGTAAGACCTGGATATATTTTTTGAAATCTAAAGATGAAGTGTTGAGCAATTTCAAGAAATTCAAATCCTTGATAGAAAATCTTTCTAAAAGAAACATTAAGATACTCAGGTCAGATAATGGAGGATAATATACATCAAAAGAGTTTGTGAACTTCTCCAAATATGTTGGGATCAAGAGGGAACTCACTACTCCCTATAATCCCCAACAAAACAGTGTATCTGAACAAAATAACAAAACGATAATGAAAGTTGTGAAGACTATGATCCATGATCAAGATCTTCCTACTTGCTTATGAGCAGAAGCAACAATGGAAGTTGTATATGTGTAGAACTGATTATCCTTTTGTGCATTTGGGCTCAAGACCCTAGAAGAAATGTTCACTGGAAATAATCCATAGGTAAGCAATCTCAAAATATTTGGCTGCCTAGTATTTATTCATATACCAAAAGAGGAGAGAAACAAGTTGGAACCTTCAAGAAAGAAGGGAATATTTGTGGAATACTGTAAGGTATCCAAGGCCTTCGGAATCTATATACCAGGTCACCATCACATTGGGATCAGTAGGGATGTGACCTTTCATGAATATGCTGTGATCAAGAAATCAAGAAGATTCCATCTTGAAGAAGTATATGAAGAGGAACCCGTAATCCCCAGAACTGCAATGAGGGAGGTTCCCAGAGCCGTAGAACCGGTGAGGGAAGTCGTAACTTCCCCTGATGAGGAAATTTGAGAATACCATGATATATCACAAGTTCAAGAACCTCCTTAGATGATGATCCTCCATAAAAAGAAGCCATCTTGGGCTACAGAGCTTATTCAAGATGGAGAGAAGTATGTGTTCCCCAAGGAGCCATGAGACCGGTGAAAAGACCAAATCCATTCTCCAGTTATATAGCTTTGATGTATTATCTTCTAGAGGAGGAGCCTACCTTCTTTGAAGAATCCATTCAGAGGAAAGAATGGGAATATGCCATGATAGAGGAATATCAATCCATAATAAATAACGAAGTATGGGAAATAGTTCCTAGATCGAAGAGTAAAGATGTGGTATCCTACAAATGGCTCTTCAAAATAAGACATACTACTGATGGAAGTATTGAGAAGCATAAAGAAAGATTTTTCGCTCATGGATTTTCTCAAAAAGAAGGCATTGACTATGAAGAGACATTCACTCCTGTAGCCAGATACACTTCGATCAGAACCATCATAGCTCTTGCAGCTAAAATGAAGTGAAAGATGCACCAGATGGATGTAAATACATATTTACTAAATGGTGTCATCCAAGAGGAAGTGTATATAGAGAAACCTCAAGGATTTGAAGTTGAAGACAAGAAGTCTCATGTCTGCAGATTGAAGAAAGCCTTATACGGATTGAAACAAGCTCCTAGAGCTTGGTATGGCTGCATAGACAGTTTCCTTATGATCCTGGGATTTACCAAGAGTAAATAAGATTCTAACCTATAATTCAAAGTTATGAGCGATGAGCCAGTAATATTACTACTATATGTGGATGACTTATTCTTAACTGAAGAATAAAATCTCATCACTGAATGTAAAAAGAGACTTGCCTCAGAATTTGAAATGAAAGACCTTGGCCTAATGCATTATTTCTTAGGTCTTGAGGTATGACAAAGTCCATAGAGGATCTTCCTTAATCAAGGGAAGTATGAAGTTGAAATCCTGAAGAGATTCAACATGTTGGAATGCAAGTCCATGAATATGCCCATGGAAGTGACATTGAAGCTGTTGGTCGACACTTCGTCATAATTTATTGATTCCATGTTGTACAAACAGATTATTGGATCGTTGATGTACCTAAAGAACATTAGACCAGACATTTGTTTTTCCGTGAACACCTTGAGTCAGTTTTTGGTAGAACCCAGTGGCTGCAAAACATGTGATGAGGTACCTTAAGGGTACAATAGATTGTGGTCTTAGCTATGATGGAGATCATGATTTCACATTGAGTGGATATACTGATGCAGATTGGGAAAGAAGTGTTTCTCATAGAAAAAGAACTTCATGATGTTGTTTCATTTTGGGATCAACCCTAATCTCGTGGTAGAGTAGGAAGCAATCCAGCATTTCCCTCAGCATAGCAGAAGCATAATACATTGTTGCATGTTCTGCCAGCTACGAAGCTATATGGCTTCGCAAGTTGTTGACTGACCTATTTGACCTAGATATGGAAGAAACCACAATCCTATAAGGATGATAAAGAATCATGTATTCCAAGACATGTAACAGCACATAGATATCTGATATCATGACATCCGTTCCATGGTGCAGAGAGGAGCCTTAAAGCTTTGGTACGTTAGCACAGATGAACAGGTTGTTGATGTGTTGACCAAGCCTCTATC